>JAABKJ010002945.1:0-26853 GCA_011634705.1 Andricus grossulariae
GACTTAATTTATGTTCAATCACGAAGGGTAGTGTGGTAAAAAAAAACGGAAAGTTGGTTTAAAATTTCCTTTTTTTTAGCTTTCGAGTTAGGCTGGATTCGTGTAGTTCTAAAATTTTCTTAGAATATACTCTGATAAATTTTTACTCAAAAAATAAAATTTAATTAAAGAAATAAAAATGAAAAGTGAAATTTTAACCAAAGAGATGATTTCTTAACTTAAATTATGCATCTCTAACCGAAAAATAAGTTTTTGGCTGATTGGTTTAACTTTCAATACCAAAAAAGACAACTTTTTATCAAAAGACGTAATTCAAAAAAATAATTGAATTTTTAAATTTAATTTTAAATTTACAATGGAAAGTGTAATAGTAAAATTTTTGGGTTAAAAAAATAATTCAAACCCAAAAAACCAAGAATTTTCCACAAAATAGTTCAATTTTCCGCCAAAGTAATAAATTTTCTACCAAAATATTTGAAATGTCTTTTTAACAAAATTGTTGAATTTTCCACAAGGTGCATTAGTTTTTCACAAAATAGTTGAATTTATAACCAAAAACATGAATTTTTAACGAAGGACATTAATTTTCTATAAAAAAAACGAATTTTCAACAGAATACATGAATTTTCAAATAAAAAAGATCAATTTTATATTTAAATTTTCATGTAAAAACGATAAATTTTCAACCTAAACTGAAATAGTTATATATTCAAATTAAAAAATGTTGAGTTTTTGCTGAAAAAACTAATTTTTAACAAAATAGTTAAACTTTCAACCAAATAAATGAATTTTCAACTAAAATGATGAATCTGCAACTGAGATAGTTGAATTTTAATTTAAAAAATAAATGTTCAGCCAAAAAACAACAATTTTTTCAAAATAGTTCAATTTTCAGCCAGAGAGATGATTATTTAACTAAATTTATGTATCTCCAACCAAAAAATAAGTTTTTTACAAATTGCTTAAACTTTCAATCAAATAGTTGAATCTTCAACCAAAAAGACCATTTTTTAACAAAATACATGCATTTTAAACCAGATAGTTGAATTTTCAACTAAAAAAAAAAAAAAAATTTTAATAAAAATGGAAAAAGTTAAATTTTCAGTTGAAAAAATTAGCTTCCAACAAACAAAAAAACAACGAATTTTCGACTAAAAAGATGAACGTTCAAGAAAAATAAAAACACATTTCCAACCAAAAAGCACGAATTTATAACAAAACACATGAATGTTCAACGAAACAGTTTCATTTCCAACTAAAATATATAAATTTACAATCAAAAATGGAATAATGAAATTTTAAGTTAAAAAAATTAATTTTAAACTAAAAAAAGAATTTTCAATAAATTAGTTACATTTTTGATCAAAATAGTTCAATTTTCAACTAGAAAGCTGAATTTTCTAGCAAGAAGATTATACTTCTGCTAAGAAGATAAATTTTCTAGCAAAAAAGACAAATTTATAACAAAATACATGAATTGTCAACCAAATAGTTAAATTTTCAATCAATGAAATGAATTTTCTACCAAAATAGTTGAATTTCTTATCCAAAAAGACGAATTTTTAACCAAAAATCAATTTTTCACAAAATTGTTGAATTTTGTACTAGGAGATCAATTTTCAGCCAAATAGTTGAATTTTCATCTAAAAAAGATGAATTTTTAACCAAAAGTAAAGTATTTACATTTTCAATTTAAAAAATTAAGCTTTTACCACACAAAAAAAAAGAACAAATTTTCAACCAAATAGATGATTCTGTAACTAGAATTATGCATTTCCAAAAAAAAAAAATGAGTTTTTATCAAATTAGTTCAACTTTCAATCAAGTAGATGAACTTTCAACCAAAAGGCCGAATTTTCAACCAAAAATGGCCAATTTTTATCAAAATACGTGATTTTTCAACCAAATAGTTAAATTTTCAACTAAAAAATATATATTCACAATGAAAAATAAAACAGTTAAGTTTTCATTTAAAAAAATTATTTGCACCCAAAAAAGCAACTAATTTTCAACCAAATAGTTGAATATTTAACTAAAAAACATAAATTTACAATTCAAAATGGAATAATTAAATTTTCAGGTATAGAAATTAATTTTCAACTAAAAAAACTCATTTTCAATGCATTAGTTAAATTTCTCACATAAATAGTTCAATTTTCAACCGAGAGGATGAATTTTTAAGTAATAAGATTAATTTTCTACCTCGTTTTCTACCAAAAAAGATGAATTTACAACGAAATACATGAATTTTCAACCAATGAAATGAATTTTATACCAAAATAGTTGAACTTTAAACCCAAAAAGCCGAATTATCAAAATTGATCCTCAAAATCAGAAATTAATTACTTTTATAAAAAATAACTCAACATTGAAAAGCTCACAAGACATAACAAAATTAATTAATCTGAAAAATATAGAATTTGAAGCTCTCAAACCTTGTCACTTTCAATTTTTTTTAACTTTCCAAAAATAATTTAATCCTTCTACAAACAAAAAGTGCGTAGCCAAAACCAAGAACGAGATTCAAAAAATTTTGAAGTTTTTTTAACCCCTGTAGTGATTAAAGCAAACGATTATTTAATTTTAAAATATATATTTTTTAATATTATTCATTTTAAGGAATGCACAAAACCAGGATTTTTTTCGAAATTTTAATTTTTTACCTGCTTTAAATGTCTGAAAACATTACTTTTGTTAATTAAAATGTTTTTTTTTCAAGTTTCTAATTAGTTTTAAATTAAAATATTGGTTTTATTAATCTTGTTTTATTTATTATTTGCTCAGATCACCTCGACGGTCCCGAGCCATTTTGACGTATCTCCAGCGAATTCGTTAAAACTGTCGTATCTCGTTGTCATGCTGGAAAAGTATTGTATCACGTTATTTAAGAAAATATTGATATTCATATAGTTGAAAAATATACGATATTAGATATACGTTAAGTATTATAAAAACTCCAAAATAATGTAAAATTTCTTAAAAATGTTAATTATAATCAGAAAAAGGTCTTTTTTTTCCATGAAAACAATTTTTTCGGTAATCGAATTTATTTAATTTATGAATCTCAGATGGACAAAATTTGTACATCTGAGATAAATAAATTTATATTATATATATAAAATATTATATTTATATTATATTTATAATTCATGCGAAAATGGTTTAGGCGACAGTTACGACAGTATGGAACGGAACAAACTCGAAAAATCATGATTCACCAAACATTTAATAACGTCGCATTTTTTCTATTAATTTTTCATAAATTGAGTAACAGTACCATTAAATTGACAAAATTCCAGTTCAATAGACCATATGAATATCAATATTTCCTTAAAGAAACGATTTACAACACTTTTAGAACACTATCAAGAGATATGACATTATGGGAATGGTGTTGCGAGTTACGATACTTTTCCAACATGACAACGAGATACGACATTTTTAACGCATTCGCTGGAGATACGTCAAAATGACTCGGGACCGTCGATCTGAAAACATAAGTTTTTTCACCCTTTTAATCCATCAGTTATTTTTCAGTTTTCATAATACAATATTCCTCATATTATTTGTTCATTATGATTTTTTTTAATTAAACGAATTACTCTGGGAGTTTAAAAAACAAATTGTACCAAAAAATTCATACCCTCCGGATAACAATGCGTACAAATTTCACGAAGGTAAGAAACAAGCAAAAAATTGATGTGCGCCGCTAATAACAAAAAATAAGTAAAAAAAATGTAAGGCTTCGATGGACACCACTCGGATCGTTCGTAATTGCTTGTCGTTCGCACCATCGAATCCAACCTGATTCTTATATTATAGGGGGAGGCATCACAAACTTGAAATAGTGGTCACGCGTAGTTAGCGAAATTGCTTCTTCACTAGATACCAAAGAAAGAATCTAAGTAAGAAAGTGACCTTGAATTATGAAATAACCTCGTCAGTTCAATTCACTTTGATCTGATACGATCTGATCTGATCTGATCTGAACCTATCCTATCCTATCCTAACCTGTCTGAATACTCGACACTGAACAAGTGAACAGGGAACAACCTTTATCGATTCCGATTAATCGCACAGTCACGTGCTTCATTGTCAAACCGCTATAAGCGTAAGCAGACGAATCCAGTTATCCCAACTAGATTTACAACTCACGATTTTCTCCTTCCTATACCAAGTCGGTACCCATAAATCTTCTCGCGAACGAACCATTTTGTCAGAGATGAAAGAAAAAACGTGAAATGGTAATTTGTCAGGAATTTACTCAGGAATTTTTGGATTCAACAAAAAATTTTAGTATAAAACATAAACAAGCGCGCTACGCCCGCGAGTATTGTTGTCTCGTGCAATTTTAAAATTAAAATATAAAACTAATAATAATACTAATTTTTTGTATTTCTTGGTATCTATTATCTGAAATAATAGGAACACTGAAAACAATAATTTTCATTTGAGCAAAGAAAACCGTTTACTCAATTGTACTGAATATTTTTTAAAAGCAACAAACTCGCGCATTGATACAATGAAATCATTTCTTTGGGCGCCATTTCTTTGAAACAAAGAATTATTTCTTGGCCTCACAATGTGAGATAATTAACTCAAGGAATTGATATCTTTAAAAGAAAGAACTTAGTTTCCTTGAATGTCGTTTTCGCATCAAAAAAAAAAAAATTTCTTTAGTTAAATGATTTTGAGCCTTTGAATTGAACAACATTCTATTTGAAATAAGTAATTCATCTACACATGAAACAAATATTTTGATTTCTTTGAATCAAAGAAATTTTGAAATAACTGAAAGCAATATTAATTAAGTGAATGCGATATTTCTTTCATATAAGGGGATTGTACTGCTGTTCTAAAAGATCATGACATTAGTCGAATAAAGTAATTTTTTCACTTAAGTAATCATTTATTCACTTGGAAGATACGTTTCTTTCGATAAATAGAGCGAAGCGATTTATGTCCAATAAACATTTCCTTCAAGTTCAGAACATATGCCGCCAGATGCGCAGAGTTTATGATATCACAATAAAAATGGATTCTCCAGTCTTTAAGTTAGCCATACATTTTCACCATAGATATAATCAAATGGGGTTTTTTCCACTGACCTTTTACCCAATCGAAACTGATAAACGATTTTTCACAGAATAAATTTTTAACCTACAAGAAATTATAAACATTCTGATGAGTTATTAAAATGGGCACAGAATACAATATTAATATAAATGTATTTACAAATGTATATGTAAACTTATGTTGATGAATAAATGGTTTATAAAAGCAAAGCAAACCATAAATATAATCTGAAAAAATGTGGTGAATTGTGTTTATCGGTCTTCCTAAGCATTGGTCAGTTGGTCTCGTTTGAAATTCTTTTCTCTATTCCGCGAAAATGAAAATAAATATATTGTTATAAATTATAATCATTATAATTGTATTAAATATTTTTTGGAATCAATGGGCCTGCTTAATTTTTGTACTTTAAGTATTCAAAATTTGTAAACGATAGAAGAAATTTTTCTAATTGAGTAAATTGTTCTTTGAATCAAGTAATATTTTACCAACTCTGTAACGTATTTTTTTTTAAACAATATGACATATCTTAGGAACATATAATTATTTATTTCCGTTGAAAAAAATTTGTTTGTTACAAAGAAATCTTTATTTTACTAAAAAATACGCTTATTTCAATCCAAGAATCATATATTTGGTTCAATAAAAACTTTTACTCAGTGCGAGTTACATTTATTTGTATGTAATAATTATCTGCTTGAACTTACAACATACTTCTTCGCACTACGGAACTCACTTTTCATATAAAATACTTATTTATCACAGTCAATAAAAAATCTCTTTCATGCAACGAATATTTCACTGTGTCAAGTAAATATTTTTATGCTTTAAGCATTGCGTTCCTTAGATCCAAACAAAACATTTCTTCAATCTGAAGAAATATTTCTTCAGCCACATTCTACTCTACCATTTCTTTGAATCAAAAAAATTTCCTTCGATTCAAATAAGTTTTTTTTTCAGTGAAATAAAAGTAAGGACAATATTTTTGATAATTGATGAAGTTACCAAAAGTTGTTGAATATTTTTATTTTTATTTATTAAGACAAATTATTTTTGTTTAAAGTAACCGATTTCCGGTGAGAAACGCTAACATACCCTATTATTTTGAATATTGATATTATTTTGTCAACTAGGGTAATTAATTCATTAATTTCTTATTTCAAATCTTTTATTTATTTCGTTGTATTCCTTTTGGTTCCAAGACAATTCTATTCTAGACTTTATTTTAACAAAGCGAAAAAATTTAATTTTTATTAAATTTTAAATTATAATATATATTATACACTAAGAATGAAATATGATTCTTTCTTAATAAATTTTTCAATATTAATATCATTTAATATGAGAATTATTTTTAGTAGAATAATTAATTGTTTATTATTTTCTTCATCAATAATATCCATTGCTAATTTTGAAATTAAATGAAACTTATATGTAATAATATTTTTAAGTCCATTCATTATTTTTTTACCAAAAATTATTAATTTAAATTATAAATTAATTTTTAATAAATTATTCGATATTATAAGAATATTTTTTACTTAATTAAATTAACTATAAATAATAATTCAAAATTATTTAAATTTAGGAAGATATTTTTCAATTTAAATGAAATTAGATGAAATGAATTGTATAGAAAAATAAAATTATTTCAGGATTATTTTTATCTATACATTATACATTCACATCATACATGATGTAAATTATGGGTGATTAATACGATTAGTTTATATAAATGGAGCTTAGATTTTTTGTGTATATTTATTCACATTGGTCGAGGAATTTATTTTAATTCATATTTTTTATATTTAACTTGATACAGCAATAGCGATTTTATACGAAAATTACTAATATAATATATAACTAAAAATGGTTTAAGATTGTAAATCGTCTTTTAAACCTAATTCGTTTTATTCAAAATAACCGATTTCCAGTGAAAAATGTTAACATATCCTAAAATTTCTGAAATTGTAAATCTTCTTTGAAATCTATACCGATATCCGGTAAAAAACACAAGCATAACCTAAAATTGTTTAAAAATTTTTAATCTTCTTTGAAATCCAATGATATTTGATTAAAAGTACCGAGTTCCGGTATAAACCCCCAACAAAACCAAAGATTGTGAATTTAATGACTGAATGATGAAACGAAAAAAAATATTGATAACCTGGAAAAATATGATTTCAAAAAAAGTAAAAATATCAAATTTCGGCTAAAAACTCTTAACGTAATATAACAAAACATTGTTCCAAATTGTAAATCTTTTTTGAAATTTAATGATCATTGTTTAAAATAAACAATTTCCGGTGGAAAAATGTTAACATAACTTGATTTCCAGTATAAATCGCCAATAAAACCAAAAATTGTGAATTTAATTACTCTAAATGATAGACTAAAGAATAAAGAAAATCTGAAAAATCCTATGATTTTTTTATTAAAACTACCAATTTTCGGCGGAAAGACAAACATAACGTAACAAAACACGTTATAGCCTTATATTATTTAAAAGATTTTAATATTCTTTGAAATATATACCGATTTCCAGTGGAAAACGTGGGCATTACAAAAATTCAACAAATTTGTATCTTCTTTGAAATCCAATGTTTTTTTAATTAAAGGTAGTAATTACCGACAAAAAAATACAAACATAATCAAAAATTGAAAAAAAATTCTAAATGTTGTTCGAATTGTAATGACTTTTGTTTAAAAATACCAATTTCTGATGTGAAACACCAACGTGACCTGAAATTGTTCAACAATTATGAATTTTCTTTCAAATGTGACATAACATAACAGAAAATTGTTCAGAACCTATAATTGTTCTCATCTTTGGAATCCAATAATTTTGATTAAAAATATGTCCAAAATCTTAACACAATCAAAAATTTTTAAAAATTGGGAATCTCGATGATGACTTTTGTTTATAAATGCTGATTTCCACTGACAAAAAAAACTAACAGAACGCAAAATTTTAAAAAATATTAAGTCTTCTCTAAAACCTTATGATCTTATACTAAAATTCTTTTAAAAAAATATTAATTTCCAGCAAAAAGCGCTAACATAAAACATATAGGTATCATATTTTGAATAATGTTTAAATAATTTGAAAATCTAAATTGAACCGCGCCAGAGTATTTAAAAAAGCACAGATATTTCTCAATTCGAGAAAGTTTTCCTGTGATTTTTTTTATTAAAAGGGATCATTTTTAGATTTGATTTTCAAAATTTCAAATTTAAGATATAAAATAACTTCAAGTAATGAAAAGCCAGGGTTAACTTTATCAGGCTTATTTTACTAGAAGAGAATTTGATTAATTTGAACAATGGTCAATATGACTCTTTTAAGCCCAGAAAAAGACAAACGTTTTTTGTAGAAAATAAAGGTACAAAAAAGTGGGATTCTTTTTTATAGAATAATTCAGATTCAAAAACATTATTATGACGACAAAATAATCATTTGATTTCAAGTCTTTATTTTTGAAAAAAGTTTTTTTTTGGTAAAATAGCAGGCTTTATTTGAGTAGGGTACATTTTTTCAAATCTGGATGCTAATTTTTGAAATCCTAATATCTATAGACTGTTGTCTCAAATTTTGAAATTTAAGATCATAAATGGAATAATTCATTATTTTCGGTGTTTGGATATCATTTACGGGAAATAAAGTTGAAATGTTTTTAAATAAAGCCAATAGATTATGAAACAGAAAATTATTCACCTTCTTTGAACTAATTTCAAATAATGCAAATTTATAATTTCAAAATTACAAGGCTTTCAAACTAGCAAAAAGTTACATTTTTATCTTATCCGAATACCACCAAGGTGGATAATGTTCTTCAATCTCTTTTCAAATATAAGTATTTAAAATATAGATGTCTTCTCCCTTATTAAAAAAGTGAAAAGCTGAAAAATTTCCAACTTTAATTTTGCAAAAAAAGGCTTAAAAATTGTTAAACCCTCAAATCCACCTGTAAGTAGAATGCTGAAGTTTCTTATCATTATGCGAAAAAACTCACGTTTGGATGGAGTTATTAGTTCACAAAAGTGGCGATTGCTTTGGTTTATCTTCATAGCACTTACCTGAAACAAAAAAAGGATATCAAATAAAATTTAAGACAATTTAATATTGGTGTTATATTTATTAATAATTGTTCATATTTGTATAATATTTACACTTATTTCATAACAAAATTTATTACTTTTGTTTTAAAATTGGGCGATATAAGAAAAATTAAATATTTTATATTTGAAATCAGTTTCCTAGTAATGATTTTTTAGATCTTTTTGAAAACTTGGATTCACTTAAATTTTGTTAACTACTGCCCTAAGTATCAAGTTCCTTTGTAACTGAAGATTTACACTTGAAATTCTAAATACATCAATCTTATCAATCTTAGGGAAGTAATTAACAAAACTTAAGTAAATTTAAATTTTGAAAGTATCAGAAAAATCATTTGTAGAAAGCCGATCTCAAATATGAAATATGTAATTTATTTTTATATCGCCCTTTGAAAAATTTATTGTAAACAAGTAAAAAGTGTATTTTTTAACACCGATTTATTTTTAATAATATTTCAGACTTAACATTCTTTCCCCTATTCTTCTTTTTCCCCTTTTCTAAAGAATTCCTATTTTTCCCTGTTTTCAAGAAATTTCCTCTTTTTATCGTTTTTTTTTTATTTAATGCGAACTGAATTAATAGAGCCCCATAGGAAAATCCAACTATGTGTGGTTGAAAACTAGTATATTTGTGGTTAAAGATTGATCTTTTTTGGTTATCAATTCTACTATTTGGCTAATAACTTAATTTTTTGGATGAAAATTCGTCTTTTTGGGTTGAAAATTAAACTATTTTTGTAGAAATTTCATCTTTTTCATTAAAAATGCAAATGTTTGGTTGAAATTAGTTGTTTTTTTGGTTGAAGAATAAACTATTTTGTTAAAAATTTGTATTTTTTGTATTAAATTTAACTGCTTTAATTTATACTAAAATCTGCCTTGGTTGAAATATCAACTATTACATTTCTCGTTCAGAATTCATCTAGTTTGTGAGAAAATTGAACTATTATGTTATAAATTCGTTTTTTTAGAATTAAATTTATTGGTGAAAATTTAACTATTCCATTTTTGGTGAAAAATTGATATTTATAATTAATAATTTATCTATTCTAGTTGAAAATTGAATTATTTAGTTGAAAATTTATGTATTTTGTTGAAAATTCCTCTTGTTTGTAGATAACTTACCTTTATAGGTAAAATTGCAACTTTTTGGTTAAAAATAAATCTGTTTTAGTTGAGAATTCATCTGTTTTGATTGAAAAATCAATTATTTGGTTGAAAGTTGAACTGATTTGTAAAAAATGCATTTTTTTGGTTGAAGATCAACAATAATAGTTTAGAATTCAACTGTTAGTCTATAAATGAACTTTTTTGTTAAAAATTCAACTGTTTTGTAGAAATTTCGCCTTTTTAAAAAGAGCTTTCAACAATTTGGTAGAAAATTAAACTATTTGGCTGAAAATTAATGTTTTTGTTTTAAATTCTATTGCTTTGTAGAAAATTCGTCATTTTGGTTCAAAAATTCATCTCCTTTGATAACAATTTCATCTTTTTTGGTAAGAAATGCAAATTTATGGTTGAAAAATCTTCTCGTTTGTTAAAACTATTTGTTTGAAAATTCATATATTTTGTTGGAAATTTAGCTTTTCAGCTGACCAATTCAGCTATTTGGTTAAAAATTCAACTATTTTGTTAAAGTTGTTTTTTCCGGTCGAAAATTGGGTTGTTTTGATGAACATTCGTCATTTTGGGCTGAAAATTTAACTATTTTTTTACAAATTTAATCTTTTTTGGTAAAAAATGTCTCTGTTTTGTTGAAAATTAGTCTATTTTGGTTAAAGATTCAACTATTTTGTTGATTATATTTTTTGGTTAAATTGAACTGTTTTTTATTAATATTTAAATCTTTCTTGGTTGAAATACGAGCTTATGAAATTGTTGAGAATTCATCTTTCTTGGTAGAAAATTAACTTTTTTTATGAAAATTCAACTGTTCAGGTTGAAAATTCAACTGTGTTTATTTGGTTTAATTATTTGGTTCAAATTCCAAATATTTTTGATTGAATTTCAATCTTTTTTTTTCTTTAAATTTGATCATTTTTTTAAAAATTCGTCTATGTTGGTTGAAAATTCAATTATTTGTTGAAAACTTAATTAGTTTGATAATACCATCTTTTTTTGGTCAAAAATTCAACTGTTTTGTTGAAAATTCGTCCTTCTGGATTGAAATTGTATCTTTTATGGTAGAATATCCTATTTTTAAGTTGAAAATTCGTCTTTCTTGGTTGAAAGCTCATCTCTTTTGGGAAAAAATATTTTTAGGTTGAAAATTCAACTATTTTGTTGGAAATGCAATATATTTCGATTCCCATATATTCGTAAAAAAATCACCCTATTTCTTCTGTGTTGGGAAGATTTTCGGCTGTGAAGTCTGATATTTTCAGTACCTCTCCTTATTAAAAATAATGCTCCGTTCAAAGATTTAAATTTTCTCTGTCCGGTAACAAGAAAATCCAAAGATACGTTAGAATGAAATATTCAGTGTCTGACCATGTAGAGAACTTTTCTACTGAATTGACAATCAGGAAATTCATGCCGTTTTGTGGGAGACTTTATTAGGCAGACCTGTCGATTCCAACCACGTGCTCAAGTTTTACAATTGCAGTAATGTATTAAACATTGACCATTCGAAATTGGAAAAATATGTAAATAAGAGCTCGCATTATTACACACTATATTATTATTAGATCATCACTCAAAATCTCACCAGAAACAAGCCAAAAATCTACCAAACAAAAAGTTATCAGTACAAACAAAATTGTTTATAAAATCAAAGTTTGCCAAGTAATTCTAAAAGATGTCTAAATTTTCAAATGTATTAAAATTGAAGAAATTACAGAAACTTCGAGAATCTACCAAATAGAAAAAAAAATCTTGGCGAGATTATTATTATTACAAAAAAAGAGTGAAAATCTAGAAAAAATTTCTTTTTTTTCTTTTTATGCATTCTCAAAGTGTCTGTAATTTCATGATTTCAATAAACTAAAAAATTAGTTATCTTTAAGAATTACTTGACAATCTTTGATTTCAGAAACTATGTTGATTGTACTGATAACTTTTTACTTGGTTGAATTTTTTGCATCGGAGATGTTTTTGGTGATATTTCACTTCTTTTTAAAAAAATAATACAAATATTGAATAATCAACACAATATAATACATATAATTGGTATTAATTTTTACATTATGCAATTTAAAGCTCAATTATTTCACTAGCAAGAAATTAATTTATTTTTTCATATACATAATATAGAAAGAGCAGAAAACAAGATTAAAAAATATGAAACAGTTTTTCCATGATAAAATGAAAAGTAACATGATTGTTTCCTTAGTTGGATTGAGATAAGACGGAAGTTTGTTGATCGGATTTATACAGACTTATCTTGAAATTATTGACCCACCTGGTTGAATAGTGTAGGCTATAGGTGCGATTAATTACTGAAAAATCGACTTTTCTCCAGAAAAGGGTCTAAAACTCGAAAACTAGTCAACGAATCGAAAATTTCTGAAAAACGGATAAGGAGTTTCATCTAACAGATATATCGAAAAACTTTTGTACCAATCGGTTGAATAGTGTATTCTGTAGAATTGTAGATGTGTCTAATTTCAAAAAAACCGATTTTTCTTTATAAAAAGGATTAAAACCCGGAAAATGAAAAAGGAATCAAAATTTCATGGAAAATGGATGAATAATTTCATCAAACAGACTTATCTTGAAACTTCTAAATAAGTTAAATAGTGTAGGATGTAAGTAAGTGTATTTACCAAAAAATTAATTTTTCTTCATAAAAAGAGCTAAAATTAAAAAAAAATCAGCGAGCCAAATAGCCTGAAAAACGGATGAAGAATTCCATCGAACAGACTTATCTCGAACTTTTTGTACTAATAGGTTGTATAGAGTAGTTTGTAGGTCTTTCTAATTACTAAAAAATATACTTTTTTGCATAAAAAGTACTAAAACTCGAAAAATAATAAACGAATAAAAAATTCATAAAAAACGGGTGAAGAACTCCATCAAACAGAATTATCTTGAAAATTTTGTTTTAATCGGTTGAATAGTGCATGTTGTAGGTGTGCTTAATTACCAAAAAAATTGAATTTTTTTTATAAAAAGTACTAGAACTCGCAAATTAATCAACGGATAAAAAAATCCTGAAAAAGGGATGGAGAATTCCCTCTAACATACTCATTTTGAAATTTGTGTATTAATGGGTTGAATAGTGTAGTCTTTAGGTCTGTCTAATAATTAAAAAATCGATTTTTCTTCATAAAAAGGACTAAGACCCGAAAAAGAATCAACCAATCAAAAGTTCCTAAAAAAAGGTTCGAAGAACTCCCTTCAACAAACTCATCTTGACATTTTTGTATCAATCGATTAACAGTGTAGTCTGTCGATTTGTCTAATTACTTAAAAATCGATTTTTCTTCATAAAAAGTACTAAAACTCGAATAAAGAATTCTATCTATCAGAATTATCTGAAAAATTGTGTATCATTCGATTTAATAATGTAGGTAGTAGATGTTCTCAATTACTATAACATCGATTTTTCATTATAAAAAGAACTGAAACTCAAAAAATAATCAACTAATTAAAATTTCCTGAAAACACCGATGAAGAATGCCATCCAACAAACTTATTTTGACATTTTTGTACTAATCTGTTCAATATTGTAGGTTTTAGGTGTGTCTAATGACTAAAAAAACTATTTTTTCTCATAAAAACTACTAAGAGTTAAAAAATAGTCAACAAATCAAAAATTCCTGAAAAATGGATGAAGAATTTTCTCTAAAAGATTTTTCTTGAAATTTTTGTACCAATCGATTGAATAGTATAGGCTCTGGGTGTATCTAATTGATAAAAAAGATACATTTTCTATATTTTCTGAATCTGTTAAATCCAATTTTCCAAATGTGGAAAATATAAATGAGCAGCACTTTTTTTATGGATTCCAAAAGGTTTTTTTTACTTGATGGCGATTCACTACCGCGAATCTTGATTGAGGGAAATTTTTAAAAACTTGAGATTATATTGAGGATGTATCAGATGTTAATAACTACAGAAATCGTAAATTACAGTATGTTAAGTATCACTTTAAAAAAAATTAAACTAAATAGTCTCAACTTAAATTGTGAGCACTGGCAAACTCGAGTTTAAATATTCAGTAAACTGGTTACTGATATAAAATAAAGTATATATTTTTCGTTTTATTCGCTATAAATAGTTTTATAATTATTTAAATTATACCTCAGAGCCAATTCAATTATTGCTAATAAAATGTTATCAATGTCATTACCATTAATCTTGTTAAGGTAAGATTTAGAATAGTTCTGTACTTTTAATACTATAAATATCAAATTATTATTTTAAAACAACTAACAAATTATTAGCTCTAATGTAGTAAATCCTTCTTTTTATCAGTTATACTTTTGAATTGAATACAATACTTGTTATTGTGAGTTGATTTATGGAACAGCTCTCGGAGAAATGAAAACTATTTGTAGATATCGATTGAATATTCGGATAGAAGATGAGTCGACATTATGGATGGAATTGAATATTAAAAAATAAGATCAGTGGACCATTCGTCACGCATCAGTACACGAAATTGTGAACTAAATATTTCAAGTGATTGACAACAGAATAGAAGAATATGTCTGAGAAAAAGATTATAGAAACAATAATCCCCATTGTTAGAAATAAAATATTCGGCTGGATGAAGATCAAATTGAGAAAGTGGTTCCTTTCTTCAATCTTGTAGCAATATAATACTAGCAAAAATAGCGCGCTTATTATGCGTTCCTCACTTTGATTCCCTAATTAACAAATTGAAGTATATAATTTTAATTTTAATCGGCTGTCAATAATCTGTAACTCTTATTTAAATATGAGATTTTATCCCAAGAGGAATTAGAAGCAAAGAAAAAAGTTAATAAGTTGATGTGGCATTTTATATCGTAATAAAATGTCCTCAAAGACATTCTGGAATTTTATGTCTTACTAATGTCTTCCATTTTCGAAACCGATCCATTCTGATGATGTTCAAAATCGAAAATTAGCCAACTTGATTAGTTTTGAATTTTTATAGTTAAAACTAATCAAATTTTGAAAATTTTGTTAAAATAGGTCTATCTTCAAGATTTGCAAATGTAGATCCTTCAATTTTTAATGTGTATAACTTAAAATGATGTAGTTTTTAATTTTTAAAATAGTTCAATTTCGAAGATTTACAATTTAACACTCTTCAATTTTCAAATTTCTTGAATTTGGGTGATTGTTAAGATCAAAAGTCAAGATTTCAATTCGAAATCTTCCTAATTGATGAAATTTCTAATGTATTCGATCAATTATTAAGATTCATAATTGAAAGGTACGTAATTTGAAAGATTTTTTTAATAGTTCAATTTTCAAGATTAACAATTGAAGATTCTTCAATTCTCACGATTCGCAATTCAAAATTCTTCAATTTAGAAGGTTTACAATTGAAAACTCTTTAATTTACAAGATGTATAAAAAAATACTTCAATTTATGCAATTTCGAAGATTTACAATTGAAAATTCTTGACTTTTGAAAATATAGAATTACAAATTATTCAATTTTCAAGATTTATATTTCGAAGGTATGTAATTTGAAACATTTTTTTCAATAGTTCAATTTTGATAATTTACAATTTAAAATTCTTTAATTCTCATGATTTGGAATTTTAAATTCTTTAATTTAGAACGTTTAGAATTAAAAACTCTTCAATTTACATGACGTATAAATAAAAATTCTTCAATTTGCAGGATTTGCACTTTAAAATTATTTAATTTCGTAGATTCACAATTGAAAAATCTTTCATTTTGAAGATGTATAAATAAAAAGTCTTAAATTTTGAGGAATTTGGATATAAACAGTCAAGTTTTCAGTTCTAAATCTTCCCAACGGACAAAATTTCGAATCTAAAGCATCAAAATTATATAATTATTATTTCTAAAAATTAAAACTTACAAACTTATTTTGATCATATACAATTGAAAATTTTTTAATTTTCATGATTAAAAATTTAAAAGTCTTCAGTCTGGAAGGTTTACAATTGAAAACTCTTCAATTTAAAAGATGTATAAACAAAAATTCTTAAATTTTTATTGTTTTGAAAATCACAAGTCAAGTTTTTAATTCTAAATCTTCCAAACTGCAGAAATGTTCAATGTGAAGCATAAAAATTACAATTTTATCAATTTTTAATTATTAATTGTAAACTGTGAAAATTAAAAAACCTTTAATTCAATAGATTTAGAATGCGAAATTCTACAATTCTGAAGAGAAATTTGAAAACTATTTATTTTTAAAAATGCACAAATAAAAATTATTAAATTTTGATGATTTTGGAAATAAAAAGTCAAGTTTTCAAATTCTGAATCTTCAAAACTGATGCAACTTCGAATGTAAAGCGTGAAAACTACAGAATTTTTAATTGTAAAACTAAAGAAACTTTTTGTTGAAAATTCATATTTTCGGGTTAAAAATTAAACTTTTTTGTAGAAAATTCATCTTCTTTGGTAGAAAATATTCTTGGTAGATATTTAATCGTTATGGTCAACAATGCAACTGCTTTTTTTAAATTATTTTTTGTTTATTGAGGATTTAACTACTTTGTTGAAAATTTGTCTTTTTTTATTTAAATCAACAGTTTTTGGTTTAAAAGTAAACATCTTTTTTTGGTTGAAAATTCTTATACTTGGTTGAAAGTTGAACTGCTTTGTTAAAGTCATTTTTTGTTGAAACCTCATTATTTTAGTTGGAAATTTTTCTCTTAGATTGAAAATTTAAGTATTTGCTTTAAAATGCGTCTGTTGGTTATGTTAACATTTTCACTGAACATCGGTTATTTGAAACAAAAGACATTAGATTTAAATGAAGATTTACAATACTGAACAAGTTTTTTAGATATTATGTTTTTCGTCTAAAATTGATATTACTAATAAAAAATCATCAAAATTAAAGATATCATGTTTCATCAATTATTAAAAATATTGTTCTTGCTTTTATTTTCGAGTAAAAAAATTGCACGCGTGTATGTTTTCCGGTAACATTAAAGGATCGATTGTAAGAATAAAAATCAGAAAACAGTAATTTTATCTAAAAAAAATGAATAGGACATTCCTGTTACTGACATTTACCGACTTACTGAAATTACTCAGGACGTCGGTAAATGTCGGTAACAAGAATCTTTAAGAATTTATTTGTTTTTTTACACACAAAAAAGAAAGCTCTATACTCTAAAATCTATATAAAATTAGATGAGATTGAATATCTTGAGAGATTGAAATCTCGAAAAAATGGTGTTACAACCTAACGCTAAAATAATAATGTCAATGCCAAGAACCGTATAATTTTACATTAGTAGAACGTGTCGACAGGTAAAAGAAACGAGTTTTGTTAAAACCGGCATTCATAAATTTTAATTATTATGCCAATAACGAGAAAAGCTGCTCGCAATAAACGTTACAGATCCGAGGGGTAATAAATTACAATAAACATACATATAAGTGCAATCGTAATTCCTTGATGCACTATGTTGACTCTGAATCTATAGATCAGAGTGTGAAATTTTATTTTTTTATTTTTATAATTTAATGCTCTTTTTCATTGGATAATAATTCTTCGCTTTATACCTTATAAAATCATCAAGTCATTACGAGATCAAGTATAAAACATAAGTCGAATTTTTTTATCGAGAATAAACTATTCCACTAGGCTAGTCGACAACATAACATCAAAACTAAATTTCTCAATAAAATTGACAATATAAATTTTTAAGTTCAGGAAAAAAGATTTTTTTAAGTCTAGGGTATTTGGAATGTCTTGAAAAGTATTTAGATTTGCAAGAGGCCTTAGCTTTAAAATTGTTAGTAATACTTTTAAGAGTCAACTTTTTTATTTTATTTTCAGTTTGTAAAATCTTGTTGGAAATCATCCAATCTGATTGGTTATAAATTTTAACTAGTGCTTGTTCCCGAAAATGAAAAATTTTCCTATCAATAAAAAAATGGGATCAAATGACAGCGATAAATTTAGACGGCGACAGGTTTAAGGTCGATTTTACGACAGTCAGTGCCAATAAAATTACGTGTAAGCACGTTCAGTTCTCAAGAAGAAAGGACTAAAAAACATAAAGGAAACAAGTTAATCCTTTTAAATTCCTGACGTATGTTTGCCAACTTGTACACATAAAAAGAAAAAATTACGTGTCAAACAAGTAAATCTACTTTACAATCCTTTCTTTATACTTTACTTATCATTTATCTTTAGCACTATAAAAAAATGTTCATAACATTATTTCCCATTTAAATTATAAATTACTTTTTGTTAGGCTGAAGTTTGAATGATAGATAATTTTAAATATTGACACTAAAATTATCATCTTATTGACTCCTAATAATTTAAAGGATAAACTTCATATTACTTGTAAAAAATTTTTATATATAATTAGGAATTGAGGATAATATATAACATTATAGATTTGTGATTATCAGAGATCGGCTTTTAACTATAATGGCAAAAGTATCTCTTTATCAAAACGAGTAATCTCAAGACATCATTAGAGTAATAGCAGCCAATGCAATAGTTGAGGAATAAGTTCATAAAACTTTCAAGTATAATGAGATTAACCCAGTTAAATGTTCAACAGAGAATATAGCGTCGATAATAAGAATCGGTCAATTAACGCGCTACGGGACCCTCGCGCTGATTGGCACGCACTTGAATTTTAAATTAGTAGTGATCCAATAATCATAATTGATCGCCATTATCGAGCTTTGAAAGTGGCATAATGAAATAATTAATAATTGTTACCGCCAGTGATGAACAGCAAACTGAGTTATTAGAAACGATTAAGTCCTTTTTAAATTCAGTAAAAAAAGCTATAATACAACACTTTAAGATTTGTACAGTTTCATCTCAATTTATTGTATTCTAGTTCCAGTAAAATCTAGAATCAACATTTTAAAGCTATCCTAAATGATCAAAAAATCATTCTTTAAATTCAAATCAGTGAGAAGTATACTCGTCAGAAATTATCTACACGGCTAGTGTGAACGGCATTGAAAATCACTGATGACTTTGAATCGCGATAACTTTGTCGAAAATAAAGCTAAACACTTTTTTAGAAAACGGTTAGAAATCTTATGAAATTTCACGGTAAATGACCTCTAGTAGAGATATTTCTGGCTTTTTGAAGAGGATATATCACGTAAAAAGTTTTTTATTTAATTGAAGAATTTCTCCAATTTTGTACCTTAACTTCTACTCATGCTATGACTCAGAAAAAATGTCGCAAGAATGTGAAATTTACAGGAAACGATATTTCAAATCTTGTCTTTAATTTGAGCCAATAACATTTCAAAAATCTTCACGGGTTCCCGAGTTATGACTAAAAATTACCAAACATGTCCGCGTCGAATTTCAGTCAGCTAGGCAGCGTGACCGGCCGACAGTGATGATCGCTGACTGAAACTCGACGCAGACATGCTTGGACTTTTTTAGTCATATCTCGGAAACCTGAAAAGATTTTTTAATTTTTATTGATTTAAATTAAAGATAAGGTTTTCAGTATTGCTTCCTGTAAATTTTAGTTTTTCGCCACATTTTTCTTAAGTTATAGCATGAGTTGAAGTTGAAGTACAAAACCCGAGACATTTTCGGCGATTACCGCCCTCGCGGCCGACAACGGTGATCGCCGAATGAAACTTGACGCAGGCATGCTTGGATATTTTTATACATATCTTTTGAACCCCTGAAGTTATTTGAATTTTTATTGACCTAAATTAAAGACAAGGTTCCATAGATTGCGTCCTGGACATTTTTAGTCATATTGGCCCAAATTAAAGATAAGACTTTAGAGATTGTGTCCTGTAAATTTCAGATTATTGCTGCAACTTTCCTAGGACATACCACGAGTTGAATTTGAGGTACAAAATTCGAGAAATTCTTGAATAAAAAAAAAATTCTCAAGTGATATATCCTCTTTAACAAGTCAGAAATATATATGCTGGGGGTCATTTGACGTGCAATTTTATAAGCTTTCTGACCGTTTATTTTTCAAATATCTGGATTCAATTTTGATGAACTTATCGTGTGTTAAAGTCATCAATGATTTTCAGTATTGTTCGCACTAGCCGTGTAGATAACTTCCGACCAAAAGCGGGAACTACCAAAAAAATAACTACCGAAAAAAATGAAGATTTCTTAACTGTATCAAAAATGAAATCGATTGATCAATTGAAAATGATGTTCAAAAGTGTGATCTCGCCTTCGAGGGAGTGCATTAGCCGATTTATCTGGTATCGCGCAATGAATAAATAATTTACATTTTCAGCAGTAGTCTTGCGTGTGTAGATACTGCCGGCACATGAGAGGGAACTATTTTGATAGCATCAACAGTAAATGTGTAAATGCGTAAATGTGTAAATGTGTTAATGTGTAAATGTGTAAATGTGTAAATGTATAAATGTGTAAATGTGTTAATGTGTGAGTGTGTGTGATGCTCTCGAGCAGCTGACCCTTATACCACTCAGGGAATGCAACGGACAGATAAAATCGTTCTGCCGAACACGGTTGGCATGTCCGACTGCCTACTACCATCATTTGACTTTCTTCTAAATAAAAAAAATCCACCTTCCGTCATGAATACAAATTTCATCACAGAATCGCGGATTCTGTGAAAACTCTCTCAAGGAAAAAGATACTTTCAAGAAACTCTTCTATAGGTCTAATCTGATCCTTTCGCGTAAATTGATTCAATCGGAAGATTGATGTCTTCCTTAAAGAGGAATGACCTATTGAGATAACCTCAAAGAGAAGAAGGGTTTATAGAGTCAGAATAAATAGAAGCAAAATTAATTTCAATGCATTTTGAATGAGGCAGCAATAAACTTCTTAATGAAAGTTAGTTTAAGTCAAAATTATTTATCTAATAATAGTTATTTGACAAAATGAGCTAGTGTTTATCAGTATTGGATAAGCATTACGATTATTTGGTAAGATTGAAGAAAAAGGGCAAATAATCGAATAACTATTATTATAAAAAAAACAATTTTGAAATGCATTGCAATTAATTGTGTTGCTATTTTTTCTGCATGTATAAACTTTCTATCCATAAACTAAATTTGATGTTACGTCAATGGGTCAATATTTCGTTGTTTTAATTAAATTGTAAATAATTGAAAACATTTTTAATTATCCAAATTTGAGATTGTTCATTTTGTTCAACTTTTAATATAATGTTTCACTTTAATAAGCGTCATGTTATTATTTTTTTAAATATCGAAGGCTTCTTATTGCATTTGATTTCAAAATGTTTATTACTACTAAGAATCCAATGAGATTTCACTGATTTTCAAGTATAAAATCAAATTACCGAAATTTCAGTTACTCTTTTATTGAGACTTCAATCTAATTTCTACTGCATAATCAGCGAAAAATTGGTGGAATTTCAGGAAAATTTTACTGATCAAGATTATGAGAGAACACTTCTTAAAACTGTGCAATTCCTTTTTATTTGAAAATTGTTTAGTTTTTGACTTTTATCTAATTTTTATTCTTTTCCAATTAGAATTGTTCAACTGTGAAGGTCTCCTATTTCAAATTTTTGAAAGCTATGATGTAAAATTCGAAACTTTGTAATGGAATTCGAAATAGTATAATTTTTAAAGATAATTTTACACAGTTTCATTTTAAAACTTTGAATTTTATCTTTATTTATTTCTGATAAGCTTTAGGGTTGAAAACTAAAAATTTTTCGTTTTCAACTCTTAACCTTCGAAATCGTACAATTTTAAAAGTTCAATTTTAGTTAAATTTTAAATTATTCAAATTTTGAATTCTTTCATTTCGCTTTGTCAAAGGCCAAATTTTTAGTGATTTAATTTTATACCTAGGTTTGAATATTTTCAAATGTTTTTCGATTCTTCAGTGTATGACCGATCAAAGTTCGTCAATTATGAAGGTTTTTAATTCAAAAATATTCAATTTTTTTTAATCTCAAATTGTAATTTTCAACATTTATAAGCTTTATACCCGATGGAAATGTATTTTTACAATAAAATACAATGAGGTATAATAATTTTCAAATTGTATATTTCTTGGAAAAAATTGTATTGTGAAATTTTGCAGAAGTGGACAAATTCTAGCGAAAATTGTAATTTATAGTAGGTTTTTTCCATTATGTAAACAAAATCGTTCGAAATCGAAGAAAATAACAAATAAAGTTAATTTTCTTTTATTTTATTGTGAAAATAAATTTCCATCCGGGATATTCAAAATTTTTAAAATATCAAACGCGCAATCGAATTCAAAAGCTTCTATTTTTACTTAACTATTTATAGGCGTTTTCATTAAAATTTATAATACGTTGAGATATATGAATAATTCTATTCATTCTAATAAATCTAATATTTCTAATGACTCTAATAATTAATTTTTTTAATTTTAAATCATTTAAAATTTTTAATTTATAGGTTTTTGAAATCTTTTATTCTACAACATTAGAATGGTTAAATCTTGAAAATTGTACCATAATTTGATTCTGCAAAATATTACATTCGCAGGATTTCAAAATTCCAATTTGGAAATTTTTCATACAGTTCAAACTGATTAAATCTGTAATATAAATGCACTTTCAAAATAATTTACTTCACTTTATGTACCTTTTCTTTTTTTTTTTTTGTAAAAGTACCTGCCAAAATATTAATTAAATAAAGAAGCAATTATCTTTTTTTGTACTTATTTTATTAAAAGAAAATTGATTTATTAGCCATTTAACTTATTCGGTTGGCCCGATCTAGATTCAAAATCCGTGCGATGCTGAACAAATTAAGACTAGATTAAAACCAGTCGCGGCTGGTTTAAAGTGTAACTAATCGAGTCAATCTCATGGAAAATTAAGAGAGGCTGTCAGTGATTGAAGCTATTGAAGGCACGCATTCAATGAAGGTGTCATTATGATCGACTAACGTTTTTTCCTCTTTTTTACGTAATTTTTTTTTTAATTCCTAATCTGAGAATTACAAAAGGTCGATCAATTGAAGACAACTATTATCAAAACAAAAAAATGTAGACAGTTTCAAACCGTAAAACTACATTTTTGACATAAAGATGATTTTCAGCAATCAGAGATGAATTTTCAATCAAGAAAGATGACTTTTCTAGCATAAAAGATAAGTTTTCAATCCAAAAGGGCAAATTTTCAACAAAAAATTTGATTTTTAAACCAAAAAGCAAAGTTGAATTTTCAACAAAGTAATTGGACTTTCAACAAAATAGTTAAATTTTTACAAAATAGCTGAATATTTTTTTTGACCTACAAAGTTTAATCTTCAGCCAAATAGTTCAATTTTCAACTAAAAAGGACAGGTTTTCGACCAAAAATTTAACAGTTAAATTTTCAGTCAAAAAACTAATTTTAAAAAAAAAACGAATTACCATCGAATTGAATTCGACGAAAAAAAAAAAACCAATTTTAAGAAAATAGTTGAATCCTCAACAAAGTAGGTGAAGTTTCAATCAAGAAAAATTAATTTCAAAGCAAAATGATGAATTTCCAACAAAAAATAGCCGAATTTTTAACAAAATGGATAAGTTTTTAAGCTAAACGTTTTTTACTTTTTTTTAATTTTTAACTTAAAAAAAAGCTAAATTTTCAACCAAGAATGGAATCATTAAATTTACAGTTTGAAAACCCATATTTCAACCAAAAAAATCAAATTTTCAACCTGTTGACTTCAACGGAAAAAACCAATTTTTAGGAAAATAGTTGAATCTTCAACCAAATAGATGAATTTTAAACCAAAACGTTGAATTTTCAATTAAGAAAGACAAATTTACAACAAAATAGTTTATTCCTCAACCAAAATAATGATTTGTTTACCAAATAGTTGAATATTCAATGATTAAAAAAATGCAAAGAAAAATGGAATAGCTACATTTTCAGGTAAGAAAATTAAGTTTCAACAACAAAAACAACGAATTTGCGAAAAAATAGTATAATTTTCAAATAAATATTTTATTTTTAACCTAAAAAGATGATTTTTTAATAAGAAAGTTGCATTTTCAACTGAAAAGGATAAATTTGCAACCAAAAATCGTATCGTTCAATTTTCAGTTTGAAAAACCAAATTTCAATAAAAAAATCAAATTTTCAACCTGTTGAATTCAGAAAAGAAAACAAATTTTTGAAAAAATAGTTGAATCTTCAACCAAATAGATGAATTTTAAACGAAAACGATGCACTTTCAACTAAGAAAGACAAATTTATAAAAAAATACTTGAGTATTCAATTAATAAAGAAAAAAATTTCAACCAAAAATGGAATAGCTAGATTTTCAGGTAAGAAAATTAATTTTTAACAACAAAAAAAAAACAAATTTGCGAAAAAATAGTATGATTTTCAAATAAATAGTTTAATTTTCAACAAAAAATATGGATTTTCAACCGAAAAATTAACGTATGACCCAATAGTTGAATTTTCAACAAAATAATTGAAGTTTCAACAAATACTTGATTTCTTTTCAAATAACTGAATTTTCATTTTTAAACTACAAATATGGATTTTCAACAAAAAAGTTGCATTTTTAACTGAAAAGGATAAATTTGCAACCAAAAATGGAATCGTTAAATTTTCAGTTTGACAAACTAAATTTCAACAACAACAAAAAAAAAACGAATTTTTCAGACAATTGAATTCCACAAAGAAAGAAGAATGTTAAAGAAAATAATAGTTGAATCCTCAACCAAATAGATGAATTATGAACCAAATGGTTGAATTTTCAACTGAAAAAAACGAATTCATAACAAATTAGTTAAATCCTCAACCAAAATGATGAATTGGAAACAAACAAGATTAATTTTCTACCCAAAGAGACCAATTTTTTAATAAAATACATGATGTTTCTACCAAATAGTTAAATATTCAACTTATGAAGAAAAAAATTTTCAACCAAAAATGGAATAGCTACATTTTCAGATTAAAAAATTAATTTTCAACAAAAAAAAAAAACACATTTGCAGAAAGATAGTTAAACATTCAAATAAATAGTTTAACTTTTGACTAAATAGATTAATTTTTCACCAAAGTTGTTGAATTTTCAACCAAAAATATGAATTTTCAACAAAAAAGTTGGTTTATGACCCGATAGTTTGATTTTCAACTGAAATGATGAACCTTTAACCAACAAAAAAAAATGTCGCAAAGTAGCTCAACTTTATATCAATTAGTTGATTTTTCAACAAAAAAAATGCATTCTTGACGAAACATTTATCAGTTCATATTTCAACAGAAAAAAAATATTTTAATTTTAATCAAAAACAGTTGAATTTGAAAAAAAAAGACAAATTCCAACAAAACAGTGGAATCCTTAACCAAAACAGATCAATTTTTAAACAAGCAGTTGCATTTTGGACCGGAAAATACAAATTTTGAATCAAGAAGATCAATTTTCTGCCAAATAACACAAATTTTCAATAAGAAAAGATAAATTTTCAATGTAAAATATCAATGTTAAACCAAAAATGAAATTGTTACATTTTCAGCAAAAACCAAGATGAAAAAATTATATATAGTGGAAAAAATTATATATAATTTTCATTTATTTTATACAATTAATATATGAAACAAATAAAAATTACACATAATATTTCCCACTGTGTATAAACCATCGATAATTTTTGACGCCTGGAATAAAATTAATTCTCAGCAAAAAACGAATACTTAGCAAAAATGATAAATCTTTATAAAAAAAATGAATTTTTAAGAAAAGATATCAATATTCTACCAAAGCTTTGAGTTTTCAACCAAAAAGGATGAATCTTGAACTAAAAATGATAAATTTGTAACGAAAAATGAAACGAATTTTCAACAAAATAATTACATTTTCAACCAAATAGTACAATTTTAAACTAATCGAGGTTAATTCCAGACCAATGATATAATGGTGGACTTTTCAATCACAAAAAAATTAACTTTGTACCAAAATTTTTTTTTTCGATTGATGTTTATATAAAATAACATTTCGTACTTAAAAATAGGAGGGGGTCAGCTTCATTGTCACCGGCATGTTACCGACATCGAGACTATTCCACAGATCAAGTGGTTCGTGTCCGTGCTAAGTTTCTAGAATAATCTCGAAGGGTACCGATGACGTCATCAAATTATATTTCACATTAAATAAAGAAATACATTTTTTATTAAATGTATCATCAAGGAAGCAATTAATCACCTTTCTTTTTCTCCTAACTATACAAATTAAGATGATAAATAACCTTGAATTTGCTTACGCGGAATTCGTTACTCACAATTACGCAATATCATTTTATGACGTCATCGATACCTTTCAAAAATATTCTAGAAAGTTAGCATGGACACAAACCACTTGAGCTGTGGAATGGTCCCGATGTCGCTAACATGTCGATAACAGGAATCTTTCTTCATTTATAATAGAAATCTGTATTATCATTGGAGAAGGTAACGAATCGAGAAGGGAAATCCACACATAAAATGGAAATGTACAATATCGACCAAAGTTATATTCCCCTATACAGAAAATATTTTAGCGTCATTTCAGACAAGATGGAGAATAAACATTTTTAATTAAATTTTATTCAGAAAAAAGATCTTCTCCTTTCACTCC
>JAABKJ010002946.1:0-26852 GCA_011634705.1 Andricus grossulariae
ACCTCCAAATAGTGCATATAGAGAAAATTTGTATTTAGCAGAATAAATTTTTTTTGCTATTATCCCTCAAAAAAAGACTTCCGGGACGTCTGTTGCTCTATTTTATAGCATCTCCAAATACAGTTTTAAATTTTTTTAATGTTTGTGGACAAAAACCCGGAGGAACTGATGTATCACATGCCCTTAAGCGAAAAAGCGAGAGTAAGCGAAATTTTCTTGAAAACAAGGGGGGGGGGGATAAAGTGGGGAATACGAGAAAGAGTGTGAGGTCTGTAGTTAGATGCTTTACTTGTATAATAAAATCACTAATTTTCATATTTTCGAGCATTTCAAAAAATTGTTACCTTTATATTTCTCATATGTGACCCCTGGCAGTGTGACGTATTTTTTGAACGGCCCCTTATATGTATTATTATCCAAAAATGTATTATAATTAATTTAAAATATATATATTATAGAATGAATTAGGAGTTCGCGAAGTGCAGTGGGAGTCAACAAACGCAAAGACTACTAGCTCCTCAAATCTTTCTCGACAAAACCCTTCGATAATTTCTCAACATTCCGAAATTATAAAAGAGGAATCATTGGAACCTGTCGAATCAGAAAATGCCTTGGCGGTTAATGAAGACGAAGAAGATGAAGTCCAAGGAACCCAGAATGTGGCCACCAAAACCCAAAATGATGCAAACCTTACCAAAAAATTAAATAAGTCGAAAAAAGACAAGAATAGTTCAAGGAGCAAACGTGGACTGATTATTGAGATAACTAAACCTTCACAAAAGACACAGGATAAAACAAGCGACGAACCAGAAATCAGCAGAACATCAAAAGAATCAAGTTTACTTGATTTGTCAAAAGAGGATTCGCAAAATATGGAATCACTCAAATTTTCATCAAATAATTTAATGTTTTCTCAGAAAAGTGTTTACGAGAATATCGATAAGGAAACAGAAATTGCTTTGGAGGAAGTATTATTGAATATCGAGGAATTCGATGAAGAATCAAACGAAGATGAAAAGGAGTTTTCGAAAAGTCCGAATTTATTCGATAGCGAATGTTCAGCAAATAACTGCAGTGCTTTGGAGCAAAATGTTTTAGGTTCTCTTCGTCTCTCTGATTTCGAAATGACGAATTTATCAAGGAAAAGATCAAGTGGATGGACTGAGGCCAATTTATCAAACAATCAGGCCCAGGAAGTTTCCAAAAATGCGGAAATAATCGAGAACAGAAAGACGGGAACGATAGAGGATATGTTTACAACTGCAGATTTCGATGTAAATTTTACAGTAAACAAAGAATCTGAGGTACCGGAAGTAAAAAAAATAGATGCGAATATCGAAAATGATTTGAGACAAAACGAAGCTGATCCGAATGAAGTTAATTTAAATGAGGAAAATGTAGGACTTTCAGGAATTCGTCTTTCCGATTTCGAATTTACAGCTCCTTTAAAACCTGATTCTGGTGTCCAAAATTCGACTCCGAAAGAAAATGTTTCGGAAATACGAGCTTCTGTATTTGATTTCAGTTCTTCAATGAATGTTCCTCAACCTAAGGAAATTCCAGAGAGAGAAGTCAAAGAAACTGCAAAAAGAAATGAGTCTCAGGAAGGAAATAAAAATTATCTTTCAGGAATAAACGTTTCTGACTTTGAAATGACGAACAAAAATGATAAGTCTAAAGAAATTTTATCCGGAATTAACGCTTCGGAGTTCGAATTAAGTAAAGTGCCTAAGATTTCGAAAAAATCTAAAGACAATTCGAAGGGATATTCTAAAAGTCTTTCTAAAGGAAATTCTGTCAAAGAAAATTCTCAGATGGGAACATCAGACTATTTGCTAGCCAATATCTCAGAAAATTTGCCACCAATGAAGTTGAATGTCAACACAAATGACTTAGAAATAACAAAAAGCAAAGTTTCTCGTGATGTTAAATTGAAAAGCGAAAGTATTTCTGGCTGGAATGAAGATTCCTGGGATAATGTACATATAAAAGAGATAACTGGCACCTCAGATGGGGGGAAGCGAATTAAAAATAGCGAAAGTAATTCTGGAAATAAAGAAAATTTGATAAAAAATAGGAAATTGATAGAGAAGAGAAAATATTCCGGAGCTGAAGGATCTCCGATTGCGAGTGTAGAGACTTATAAAGCTCGAAGAGTTTCTGTAGCTTCTAATCAATCGGATTCTGATGATATGTTTGCGCCTCCGAAGAAAATGAAAGTTTCTCATCAAACAAGTAAACCAGGTTCTAGTAAAATTCAGTCAGACAATTCAAAAAGAGTCTCAAACGAGAAATCAGTCAGAAGTAGTTTAGATCATCAATCTAGTTTTGAAAGTCTCGTATTTTCCGAAGGAGAAACATCTGTCCACAGCGTCAAGAAAGTCAAAGATTTACCACTAGAAATTTCAAGTGACGTCAAACAGAAAAATCAAAGTGATAAAAAATGGAAATCTGCGAATGTCATAATTAGCAAAAAGATGTTCACTCTCTTGAAACAAAAGTTGTTAAAGAGAACCGAAATTTCTTTTGCTTTAGACTGTGAGCCGTTTACAGAAAAAAAGCTTACTATTGGTGCGAAAATTCTTGGTGGGAATAACGATGACGATAAAAAATCCAAGTCTGTAAAATTCGTTTGTGGAGATAAAAAGATTTGCGGGGCTTCTATTTCGTGGGGATACAATGCACTTTATTACATTCCACTCATAAATTTCCCAGGTTTGTTTTAATTTGTTTTTATTTTAGTATTTCGAGAGTTGCATGTTTTTATGAATGACTTTTTTTAGAAATGAAAGTTCCTCTTAAAGAAAGGCTGGACCTTCTAAACGAGGTCTTGACGAATTCTACGTTCAATGTGAGGTGCTATTTAGCAAAAAAGACTTACAAGTTGTTGTACAAATGTTGTGGAATAGTTCCAACTTGTAAATTTCTTGATCCTGTTGTTGCGGATTGGATACTGAACTCAGACGAAAGTGAAAAAAATATGAGATTTTTGGTAATGAGATTATTTGACCCACTCAGAGGAAAAACGTGATAAATTCTATGTTAAAACATAGGACTTATCACGTTTTTCCTCTGAGAACCTCATTTAGAAGGATTAGAATATATATTTTTGTGTTTTTTTTATTTCTATACATTTTTTTAGGTGGAGAAATATTATCCAGATGCACATAATTATTATGAAAATCGTAGTGTAATTGAAGATAATTCTCAATATACGGAAAATGATTCAACAAGAGAAGCTTTACTCACGTGGCACATTACAGAAGTGCTTATTAACAATATTCAGGAGAAGAGTTCAACTTTGCTGCAGACGTTTAAAGGTTTATATTATCTTTATTATTTTAAAATTACAATTGAACGTTTATAAATTTCAATTATTTTCCAGAACTTGAGATGCAAGTGATTTCAGTATTAGCTCGCATGGAATTAAGAGGCTTGGGCATAAATCTTGTAGCCTTACAGGAGCTATCGGATGTGATTAAAAAAGAAATGTCTCTTTTAGAAGAAAAGGCATTTTTTCTCGCTGGGAGAAAGTTTAACTTTATGTCGTCCACGAATGTCGCTCAAGTTAGTAATTTCCAAAAATATATTTTACAATCAAAAGTTCCATGATTTTCATTTTCTATAATAAAACTCATCAGATTTTAGGTTTTCAAAAAAAAAGGAAGGTTTCAACAAGCAAAGCCGTTTTGGAACAGTGTACTCATCCAATTGCGAAGCTAGTGATGTCATGGAGGAAATTGAGTGCTCTTCAAGCAAAGGTGATTTCCTAAAACAAAAAAAAATAAAAGTGGGATGAATTATTAGTTTAATGCATAAAGAATTATTGACCAAAACTACTGCTAACAACTTTTGGCGACCCTTACACAAAATATCAAGTCCTATTCATTCTAATAGGTTGTGGAAATCCAAACTTGTCTTAAAATACGTCTTTTGACTCCCCAAGAAGATATCCAATATTTTTAGAAAATGTAGACAAGGAAACCTCCCTGCGCAAAAAACTCATCCGCCCTGAAAGAAAAAAAAATCGTCAAAATTTCCCTAATGGATTATGAAAATCCAAATCAGTCTTAAAATACGCCTTTTGTCTCCCCAAAGAGCATATAATTTGTTTTAAATTGTAGATCAGAAAACTTCCATGCGCAAAAAGAACAACCAGACTTAAAGAAAAAAAGTCAAAAGAAAAATACGTAAGGAAAAGTCAAAAGACGTATTTTAGGAACAGTCCGAATTTTCACAATTTATTGGGGCAATTTTGACAATTTTTATCGTTAAGGGTGTTTTTTTTTGCGCAGGAAGGTTTTCTTATCTAGAATGTTCGATATGTTGTTTCGGGAGTCAAAAGACGTATTTTAAGACTAGTTTGGTTTTCCGCAATCTATTGGGGCGATTTTGACCATTTTTTTCATTAAGGGTTGTTTTTTTGCAGAGAGGTTTCTTTATCCACAATTTTTTATTTGTTGTTTCGTGAGTCAACAGACGTATTTTAAGACATGCTTGGATTTCCACAATCTATTAGGGGAATTTTTACGACTTTTGTTCGTTAAGAGCGGCTGTTTTTTTCCTGTAGGAAGGTTGCCATATAAACAATTTGTTCTAATTTTTTATATGTCGTTTGGGGAGTTAAAAGACGTATTTTAAGACCAGTTTTGATTTCCAGAATCGATTCGGGCAATGTTGACGATTTTGTTTTCGTTATGGGTGGTTGGTTATTTTTGCGCAGGGAGGTTTCCTTATCTAAGGTTTATTTTAATTTGGAATATGTTCTTTGGGGAGTCAAAAGACGTATTTTAAGACAAGTTTGGATTTCCAAAATCTATTAGGACGAACAGGACTTGATATTTTGCGTAAGGGTGGCCAGAAGTCCTTAGGGGTAGTTTAGGTCAATAATTCTTTATATATAGATTTTATATTTCTTCTGGTACTCTATTGGAACCAGTTTTAAACGTTTGAGAGCGATTAATAATAAATAATTAATTTGCGTAGACTTAGCGCAGGACTTTAACCCACAAAAATCAATCTAAATTAGAAGATTTTTTTCAATTAATTTTTATTCCAGATGGTACGACCTCTTTTGATTGAGGCTCATAATTCGCGAATTTATGGTTCGCACATAACTCACACAGTCACAGGAAGGGTTTCAATGTGTGAACCAAATTTGCAAAACGTCCCCAAGGATTTTAGTTCAGAAGACAACACTTACGTGATAAGTATTCGAATGGCTTTTATTCCAACCGCTGGAAATATAATGCTTTCTGCTGATTTTTGTCAACTCGAGCTTCGAATTCTGGCCCATTTTTCGAACGATTCGTTACTTCGTTCCATTATGAGTAGAGAGGGAAATGATATATTTAAAAGCATCTCCGCCAAATGGAATGACATTGCCGAAGAAATGGTAAATATAAACCAGAATTAATTAAATAAATCCAAAAATTCTTAATCAACTTGTATTGTTTATTCAGTCAACTAACTTTATATTTTCAGGTGGATGATAAAATGCGTCAGAGAACAAAACAACTTTGTTACGGCATGATTTATGGAATGGGAACAAAATCTCTAGCTGAAAGTTTGTCTATCACAGAGGCAGAAGCTAAAGAATTTTTGGAAACTTTTATGAAAACCTATAAAGGGATTCGTTCCTGGCTATCGACCGTCGTTAAGCGAGCTCGAATCGATGGTTACGTAACGACGATTACAAAACGATACAGAATGTTGCCAGGATTATGGAGTGAAAATCGATCTGAAAAATGTAAGATCTTAATTTTTATTATAGAATTTGAATACTAACCTGATTCTTTTTTCGGTTTTCTACAGCTCAAGCAGAAAGGCAGGCTGTAAATACCAAAATTCAAGGATCAGCCGCAGATATTGCTAAAAAGTCGATGATTCTTATCGACGAAAGATTGCGACATGAATTTTCAACAACATCTCCTATTTTTCCATCTTTACGACCCAAAAGAAGATTGAGAAGCTCAGGATCCAGCTTGGAATTCAGAGGTGCTTACCTAGTTTTGCAATTACATGATGAATTGCTATTTGAGGTAAGATAATTTATTAACATTTTAGAAATTTAAGTCAGAATAAATCAAAATTCAAATTTCTGTTTGATGTGCAACATTCAACTCTCTCAAATGCCTCATTGAAATAAAAATAAAAATAAAAAAGGAGGAAAGCAAAAGAAGCAACCTCCGAATCCCCGTCCATATTTTTCTTTCGTCTTTTTTTTAATCGCAATAAAAAAAATCATTGAAATTGAAAGTTGCCTTTTCATTTCGTCTTTTTTTTATTTTTTATCATTGAGAAATTCCGGAGAGTGTTGTCCAAATTTTATCGTTAAATTCTTATTTTTTTGTTGTTAACTAGAACATTGTGCGCGCTACGCATGCTCTAATTTCTTTATAATAACCTTTTCTTTAGAAAAAAAAACTCGGTTCATTTTCCGACATTTTTTTTATAGATTTTGCAGAAAATCTGATATAATTTGAAAGCATTGTATATGATTTACAGAAATTTCTTCATTAACAGATTATTTTTCTCATTAACAAATTATGTGTCGCTGCGTATGGAATTATCCGACACCGAACTTTTAATATTTTTTTAACATTAAAAAAACATAAAAAAATACATTTTCAAGGTTTTTCAAAGTAGAATAAAATTTGAGTATTTGAATTTGATTCGAATTTTCTATAAAATTTCATTTACCACATAAATGTATTAAATTTTTTTATTTTTATATCAAAATTTTATTTTTCAAGTTCAACAATAAGAAAAGTGTAACATTTACTTGCATGAAGAACCTGAGAAAAATACAAGATCTATAATGTAACATTTTATTTAATCAAGTCCGACACTTATAAGAGTATTTCAATTTATATTTGGCATGATCACAGGTTACTTTATTGTTAAATAACAGTCAAAATGGTATTTTTACAGTGAATGAAAAATAGCCGATTTTCTAGTTTTTCATTGCAGTATTTACATTTAAGTAACAGTAATAAAATGAAAACTTACCAAAAACGGGTAATTTTTGCTGATTCTATTTGAAAATTAGGCTTCTCTTTATACCTTCATCCCGTAATAAGACAAATTTCACTTTAAAAGTTGGCACTTTAGAGGTTTTCTGTATTTTTCAAGATGAATACCTCTTAGAAAGGAAAACGGACAAATCTGGAATTTACAGGCTATTTAAATTAGTTCTTGCTCGAATAATCTTGTCAATTTTACGTTGGTCCCAGGATCTTTCTCCTAATCTTTTGGTAGAAAATTCAACGATTGGTTTAAAAATTTATATTTTTTTTTTTTTGCTGAAGATTCATTTTTTTGCTTAAAAATTAATTTCTTAGCTTAAAAATTTAGCTATTTTGTTGAAAATTTTTTGTTTTGTTTTGTTTGGAAATGAATTTTTTAACTGAAAATTTAATTATTCCATGTTTGGTTGAACATTTACCTCCTTCATTTGAAAATTCAGCAATTTGGTTACAAATTTCTATATTTTGTTGAAACTTTGTCCTTTGTGGTAGAATATTAATCTTCTCAGCGAATAATTCACCCTTTTAGTTGAGAATTTATTTCTTTAGTTGTCAATTTAACTATTAGGCTGAAAATTTCTTTGAAAATTCAAAATTGTGGTTGCAAATTCATGTATTTTGTTAAAAGTTCATTTCTTCGATTGAAAATTAGTTGTACTTATTGCAAATTAATTTTTTAAACTGAAAATTTAACTTCCATTTTTTGTCGGAAATCTATTTTATTGAAAATTTGTCTATTGCCATTTTTTACAGAAAATTAATCTTTTTTAATTGAAAATTCACTTCTCGTCTTTTTTTAGTTGAAATTTTAATTTGGAAAAAATCATGATAATAATTTTTTCAATGAAATATTAATTTTTTTCTTAAATAGGTCAACGCAAACGATTTGCACATCGTAGCTGGATTAGTGAAAGAATCGATGGAGAAGGCTTATTCCCTCGAGGTTCCACTGCCAGTAAAATTAAGAGTCGGTCCAGCCTGGGGTGATCTTAAAGAATACAATTATTAGTATTAAGGAGCAAAGCTGTCAATATTATAATTATGTATACAATATTTGTACACGAGAGGATTTAATTTTGATAAATTCTAATATCGAATGAAATTTGGCGACAATTTTATAGCCGTTCTGTATATATACAAAAAGTTTTTTTTTTTATGAAACTAATTTTGTACGTCAAATGCTTGGTTTCAATTCTTAATGTAAATAAAATTCCTCAGTTGGAGCCATAAATTTTAAGACTGAGCAATAAGGAGGCGATTTTTTTTTAAATCGCTGGAGCAATCAATCTAAAATCATGTACTATTATAATAGATGAAGAAGACTTTTGTACGACTTTAATAATTTTATAAATAAATGCTATTTTAAGAAACACTGCTACAATTATTTTATATACATAAGAGCAACCGAAATTAATTTTTTTTTAAATCAAAATTAGAATATTTAAATGACAATTTACAAAAATGAAAATTTATTAAAAAACTTCTGTAGGGGACTTTATAAAATAGTTTGATATTTTTTATTATTGGCATTATTCGGTTTAGATGGGATTAGAAGTATAAAAAATGAATTTTAAACAAGAATATTTTGTAGAATTTACCAATTTTAAATTGGCAATATCTTAAAAAAGTGGTTACTTTGTAAATCATCTCAATTTGAACTTAAATTATAAAACCGCAGACTTCCGAATTGTTTTTGCGAAAAACTTGAATATTAATAAATAATAGGTTACTAACATTAACATATTTTATAATAAGTTATAAACAAAAAATGAAAGAAAAAGTGTTAGCAAATATTAAGTACACCAGTTTATACCTGTATAAGAAATAATTAAGAACATCAATTGTACACATGCATTTACAATTTATAATTGTTTAATATCATTAATAGTTCTAGATTTTTCACATAGAAATAATTTTTTAAAATTTTCACTATAAAAATGTAAATTAATATTACTTTATAAAAAAAATGTGAACGCATAAAACAGATATTTATTTAATTATTATTATTATTATTTATGTTTAAAATACATTGTTTTTGCCTAAAAAAGAAGGCAATCAAACAAAAATACTAAAAATATATGCTATAACTTATGAATTTTACCGTTGTCATGTACCGTTCAAATACGTATGAATATAAATAAAAATATAAGAAATATTTCATCCGATTAAAAGCCAACGAGACTTTAATTTAAAGTGTGTAATTAAATATGAAAAAACAAAAAAAAAACACTTTGTCTTGGTAAAAAACAATATGAATGTTTCATACTTGTCGAAAATTTCATCAATTTTATATTTTCTTTCTCGTATAAATTTAGGAAGTTCCCCTGAAAATTTTTTATTATTTCGTTCACGAAGTACTTCGAGATTTTGTTTTACACGACAACACGAAGTCAGATTTGCCAACATTATAAACATTTTTGGCGCTAAATTTTGAATTACTTAATTTTCAATGGCATTTCTACTATGAAGAAAATTATACGTACAAAATAAGTAAGAATTGAAAGTCCTTTTATAATTTTTCTTTTTTATTATATATGCGAAAGAGTGTTCAGAAAAAGTTACATTAAAAATTGTCATAACAGTCAGAAAAAGGCTTGAATTCGAAATGTGTATTTTCCGTTTTTGTTTTAAATATTTCGTAAGTTAGCAAACTTTTTCTCTTGATTAAAATTAAATCAGGTTTTGCAAATAAGTAAATTTTATACACTTAACTGAACTTTTTATTCACTTAAACATTCATTAAAAAAAACATAGAATTCTAAGACTTGGTACAAAATTTTATATAAAATATATGACTTTGGTTAACTTTACTTAATACTAGAGAAAAATAAACAGTGAAAACCGCACAGCAGTTTTTATCGTGATTATAAAAAAGAACGAAAAAAGTTTTGTTGAAATAGACCCAAATTAAATTTTACACTTTTCGTAGACGACAAAGTTTCTCTTTGAGACGAGAATTTTCAGACTTGATGAGCTCCTCATTTTCTTTTAAACGTCTAATCTCTTCTTTCAATAACAAATTTTCAATGAAAAGTTCCTTCTTAGTAGGCCCAGATTCTGATTCGCATTCAGAGTCACAAGTTGTCGACAATAAATCTTCCTTCAATTTTTCATCACCAGTTCCAGATTCTGATTTGGATTCAAAATCTTCAGTCGCGGGCAATGAAATCTTCTTGAATATTTCGTCCTCCTCAGCAGATGCAGGTTCCGGTTCATATTCAGGATCTTCTATCATGGGAAATATATCTTCGAAAATTTCGAGAATAGCAGATCCAGGTTTTGATACGGATTCAGAGTCTTCAAATTCTTTTGAAGACTCAAATTCTGACTTGAGTTTGAAATAATCAGAATCTCCAGTGGTCGGCAATAAATCGTCCTTCAATTTTTCTTCAGCAGCTCCATATTCTGATTTGGATTCAAAATCTTCAGTCGTCGGTAATAAATTCTCCTTGAATAATTTATCGTTAGCAGGTGCAGATTCTGATTTGGATTCATAATCAGCAATCGGATCCATGAAATTGTTCTTCAATGCTTCGCTATTAACACTTTCAGATTCGGATTTGGATTCAAAATCCTGCTCCTCCGAAGACAATAAATTCTTCCTAGAAATTTCGTCTTTAGCCGAATCGAATTCTGCTTTAAATTCAGAATTCTCAGTGAGCAATAAATCATCCTTAAGAGATCCAGATTCTAATTTGAATTCAGTTTCCTCAGTATTCAATAATTCGTCCATAAATGTTTCGAATTTCACAGAGCTGGATACTGATTTAGTTTCAGTCTCTTCAGTGGTCAATAATATATTCTCCTTCAATTTTTCTCCTAGAGTAATTTCATATTCGAATTCGGATTTAGATTTAGAATCTTCAGTCGATAATAAAAGATCATCTTTCAATATTTTGTCTATAAGAGAGCCAGATTCCAATTTGGATTGAAAATCTTCACTACTAGATAATAAATACTTCAGTGTTTCGACGTTATCAGATCTGGATTCAGAATCTTGAACCTTTGACAAGAAATTCTCATTGCATGATTTGTCATCAGGTGACTTAGTTTCATAATTGCGTTCCAAATATTCAGGAATGTCCCTTAAGAACAAGAAATCTTTCATGAGGAAGTCGTCGACTGATCCAGATTCTGATTTAAGTTCAGAGTTTTTAGTAGTAGACAAGAAATCCTCCTTCAACGTTTCACCATTTGTTGATCCAGATTCTGATTTGGCTACAAAATTCTCACTGATTAAAACTGTATAAACATTAGCAGGTCCAGGTGCTAATTTCGATGAAGAATCCTCAGTTAAAGACATGGGATACTTTTCCAAATCCAAAGTATTGTTAGCCAATCCCGATTCTGATTCAAAATCTTCAGTGGGCAATAAATTCTCCTGGAATAATTTTTCCTTAGGAGGTACATTTTCTGATTTAGATTCAGAATCCTTTGAGGTGGTCAATAAATCCTCCTTGAATATTTCGTCGTTAGGAAATCCAGATTCTTTAGATTCAGATTCCTTAGAGGTAGACAATAAATCCTCATTCAATATTTCGCTGCTAGCAAATACAGATTCTTTAGATTCAGAATCATCCTTCAATATATTGCCGCTAACAGTTCCAGATTCAGATTTCGATTCCAGATCCTGCTCAGGGACAAGCAAAACACTCATTACGAACATTTTATCCTTCACATCTTCAGATTTTGATTTGGATGCAGAAGCAGATTCTGCTTTAGATTCAAAATTCTCAGTAGACACTGAATTCTCCTTCAATATTTCCTCCTTAAGAGATCCAAATTCCGATTTGAGTACAATGTCGTTAGCAGATCCGGATACATATTTTATTTCAGATTCTTCAGTGTTGGGCAATAAATCCTTCTTCAATGTTTCGACGTTAGCAAATCCAGATTCTTTAGATTCAGAATCCCTAATCCAAGACAATAAATCACCCGTTAATATTTCGTCGTTTGCAGAATCGGGCTCGGATTCGGAGTCAGGATCCTCAGTCGAGAACAATAGATTCTCCTTCAAACTGTCGTCAACAAGAGATCCAGATTCTGATTCAGTTTCAGATTCATCTTCCTCACTATCTGGCAAAGAATTCCCCATTAATGTTTCAAATAAAGTTTCTGATCCTGATACAGAATCCTCGCTGGATGTTAATAAATCCTCCTTGAATGTTTCACTAATTTTAGATGCAGATTCTGATTTGGATTCAAGATCCTTATCATATTCAGATTCTGATTTGGCTGCAGAATTCTCACTGATAAAAACTATTTCGACATTATTAGATTCAGACTTGACTGCAATATCCTCACTAGTTGAAACTGTTCCAAAATTAGCATATTCAGATTCCGGTTTGGATGTATGATCCTCACTGATCGAAACTGTTTCGTCACTAGCAGATTCAAATTCTGATTTGGCTAAATTCTCACTGATAGTAACTATTTCGACATTAGCAGAGCCAGATTCCGATTTGGTTGCAAGATCCTCAGTTAATGACGATAGATACTCCTCTAAATCTATAGTGGTGTCAGTAGATCCAATTTCCGCTTTGAATTCAAGGCCCTCATCATAACCATAATCTGTTTTGGCTACCAAATTCTCACTAATTGAAACTGAAACTGTTTCAACCATAGCAGATCCACATGCCGATTTTGATGCAAAATCCTCAGTTAATGACGATAGATGCTCCTCTATATCTATAGTGGTGTCAGCAGATCTAGATTCTGATTGCAAATTTTCAGTGGCTAATACATTTTCCTTGAATAATTCGTCCATAGGAGGTCCAGTTTCTGATTTAAATTCAGAAATCTCAATAGTGAGCAACGGATCCTCTTTAGAAATTTGGACATTAACGGATTCTAATTTGGATTTAGATTCTTCAATCTCCTTGGAAGATCCCGTTTCTGAATCATATTCTAAACCTTCAGCGGTGGGCAATTTCAGCAATAATTTTTGAATAACTAACTCCTCAACTGATCCAGATTCTGAGTTATGTTCAGTATCCTCAGTGATGGGCAACAAATCCTTCAATATTTTAAAGTTAGCAGACTCAGATTCTGACTTTAATTCAGAATTCACAGTGGTAAATAAATCCTTCGATCTTTCCAGGTTAGCAGATTCAGATTTGGATTTGTGTTCAGCATCCTCCGTCAAAAACAGTGGGTTCTCTTTTAAAATGTCCTTCTTCGGAGATTCAGATTCTGAATTGAAATCAGAATTCGCAATCGTGGCGAATGAATCTTCCATTAAAATTTCGACGTTACTAAATCCAGATTTTAATTTCGATTCAGAATCTTTAGTGGACAACAAATTTTCAGAGTCTTCTGTTGCGGAAAATTTCAGCAATGAATCTTGTTCGACTGAATCTTTAGTTGATCCAGATTCTGATTTAGGTAGGGAATACTCAGCGGTGGATAAGAAATTCTTCTTTATTTCCGTAATAGATTCCAATTCTAATTTGAATATATGATTTTCAGTGGTGGGCAATAAATTCTCCTTTTCAAATTCCGATTTGGATTCAAAATCTTGCTCAGCGTTAGACTTCAAATCCTTGACAATTTCGACATTAGCATGTCCACATTCTAATTCTGATACAGAATCCTCAATGGACAGTATATTATCTTCAAATAATTCATTCCAGAGATTTTCAGTTCCCAACTCTGGTGTGCACTCAGAATATTGATTTGTGGACAATACATTCTCCTTAAATAATTGTAGGGTAGCAGATCCACTTTCAGATTTGCTTTCAGAGTCTTCAGTAGCGGTCAAAACATTTTCCTCGAAAGTTTCCACAACAGCTGATTCAGATTCTGATTTCTGTTCAGAATCCAGAGACTTGGACAATAAATTTTCCTCCGAAATCTTGTTCTTGGTAGAGCCAGGTTCTGATTTGGGTTCAGATTCCCCAGTTGACAATTTCTCATCTTTAGCTCCTGAATCTGTTCTTGATCCTAAATTTTTAAAACCATCTGATTTAGGGCCGCGTCTCAAATTTCTCAGCATATATCGCAATTCATCTTTCGCAGCATCAAACAGAAAACTGTTTCTAGGAATAGGACCCTTTGTCTTAGATTCTGCACTTTCAATGCTAGATATTGGCGCACTCTCAATTTTCATGGCCCTTAATGCTTTTTCCAAGTCCGAAAGATAAGAATCATCAGCCAATCTCTTTGCCTCGAGACTCTCAAGAAGATATTTTCTCAACTTAGAACTTTGAACATCTGGCTGGTCCAAGTTACAGTACATAAGAAGATATTTATTCGAAAAACGCAGGCCTTCAGTTTCAAAATCTCTTTCCGGCACTAAAGAGGCAAAAGGATTTAAATCGCAAAAATCGTAGGTAACGGAACTTTCCAAAACTTTAGAAAGCTTCTCGTGATCTTTTTGTGCTCTTTCTTTTGATCCAGAAGTCATTACAAAGGGAACATTTAGTTGTCTGATGGTCAATATATTTTCTCTGCAGCTGCACGTCATTATTTCGCATTCGTGGATATCCAGATTATATCCAACGACAATGTCCGGTTTAACAAAGAAACTACTTTGAACAAATTGCTCATAGTCTAGCGGATATGACTTGATGCTCAAATTTTTTTCTTTTACTTCAGGGAAAGTGCGATTTAAATTCAGATTCGCAGTTTCTGGTCCGACGAAACTGACATTCAACGTCTCCAAATTTTGCATCCAGTTGAAGAAAACATCCCAGAATTCGTAGTAGACATTCGCTGCGTTCTTTGATCCTACAACGTGAACCACAAGCGTAGAATTATTTTCTGAATCATGTTCATTTCTAAACTCTGGAATCATTAGTTTTTGTATGGCATAAAGCAAGGTCAGAGGCTTTGTCAGTAATTCTCCAATTGCAACACGATTGTAATTAAGAGTTTTTTCTGCTGCAGCTTCACTCTCGAGTTCAAGCTGCGAATCTATAAACTCTTCTATTGAACCCGGTAAATTTTCCTTTACACCTGGTACATATTTATACTTTGGTAGTGGATCTGGTAGTTTTTGCTTTTCAAAGAGCTGCAAACTCAGTTGAAAATCTTCGCAAATTTCCTTATGATGCGGAGAATCATTGTGTCTTTGACAAAGATGTATTCCACATTTACAGGTCTTTAATTTACTAAATTCGCCCTCGTGGCAAACAAAACAGGTTTTCGGGAAGAGAAACATCTGTTGTTGATATACCCAAAGCTTCTTTCCAAGTTGCGACTCAGCTTTCGATATGATATTCACCTTCGCTCGAAGCCACGATTCAGGATCTGTTTTTTTACTTCCCATTAAATCGATTTCACCGTCGAAAATGCTCTTCATTCCTGATTGTTTTAGTAACCGTTGGATAGCTTGACACATCTCCTTATGTTTACTCCAATCTTCTTTTCGGTGTGGCTCCGAACAGTAGAAAATCATATTGCAAAACTTGCAGAAAGTTGAGATACCCTGAGAACGACAAACGATACAAACGTGTGTGTAGAAATCTATTACAGGACTTCTTGAATCTTCTCTTCTCTTCTTTGTGAGCCAAGAACAATTGTGGAAAACCCCAGCCTTGCATAGAGTGGTTCGGCCTTTGGTGATGATTAAAAGCTGATTTATTCTACTAACGCCACCATCTGTCCACTCTCTCAATGGTTCTAAAGCCCCAAAGTCATTGGGTCCCTCATAGCAGACCGAGGAAGGCCAGAAAGTTGATTTCAAACTCTCAGCCAACACCTTGGCCATCGTTTCTGTAACGGATGTCAACACCACAGGAACACCGATTCGACTCAAATTTTCCAAAAGGAATTTCCACTCCACATTGATATCGTCGTTCTTTGAAATCTCAGCGTTTAGATATGCAAAGATGTCCGGTTTCTTGTAGATTCTGACCTTTAAATAATTCTTGTAGACAAGCTCGTTCGTCTCAAGTATAATCTTTTTCTTTTTAGAAACACAATCATCGCAGAGTTTTGCTACCAGCTTTTGAGATTCTCTTTGCTCGATGAAAACAATGTTTAGGACTTTTAAATTTGGTAGAAAGTGCAAGAGAAGTTCCCAGATTCCACTGTCGGTCACGTCACAGCGAATGTGCAAAAGAATTTCAGAAGCGGATTGCAGATTGAGTTTTTTCATAGCGTTGAAGAGAGTTAGTGACATGCTGAGAATATTTGAGGCACAAGCCTGTTCGAGACGATAGTCTTTGCCTTTAATTTGTTGATCCAAGAATTCCTTCATGGAATGAGGTACTTCAGAGGAATCGTCGAATCTTGTAGTGTCCGAAATTTTCTCAATCAGTGTGAAAATGGTTCTTAATTTAGCTGGATCCTGCATCTTGCCATCGAATTCGCGAAAGAGTTTTAATGAACGACAGTCTTTTTCGTGTTCGGAACTGGAAGGATGTTTTGCACAAAAGTTTGCGCAGAAACATATGGTGCAAGTGGTCAACAAGTTTTGTCTGGTGTCGTGACAAACGAAACAGGATCGTGGCATTAGAAGCATTTGCTCTTCTTGGAGAAGAAGACCTCGTCGAAGTTTTGATTTGACTTGCCAGCACATTCTCTTTCTCTCTTTTATCCAAGTGTCCAAGTCTACACCAGACAGTGATCCGTAAATATGAGATACTTTCTTTTCTCTCATTACGGCCCATATTGCGTCACAAAACTCCTTATGCATGGGCCAATCTTCTTTTTGATGATCCGGTCCGCAATATGAGATCATATAGCAGCGACTGCATGGTGTTGGAGAGTCTGTAGCTTCGCAGACAAAACACTCGTTTACAAAGAACGACATGTTGGATACCTGAAAAATACGCGCAACGTTTAAACCTTCTTTTATTATTTTATTGTCGGATATCAACTCTAGTTGTTTTCTATAACAAAATATTTAAAATTTAAGAAATTAATTTCAGAATAAATCAAAATTTATATTCCTCAACATTAAAATTTAACTATGAAATTCTTGGAAATTAAAAAAAGGACCTAACAATCAAATTTGGACAACGCACTCTTGAATTTCTCCATTCAAATTCGAAAAACGAAAATAAAAAAGGAGGAAAGTTGGAGAAGGCAACCACCAAATCTCCTTCCTTCCTTTTTCTCTCGTCTTTTTTATCTTTTTTAAATGACAATCAAAAAACATTTACAAAAAATCTACTAATGTTTCGGTATTCATTCAACACCCTTTTCAAGGCAATAAAAAACAAACTTTTCAACATGTCAAAATCCATGAGGAAACCAGGATTTTAATTGTAATTTAAAAATAAATAAATAAAGGGATTGGAGATTGCCTTCTTTATCTTTCTTCGTCTTTTATTATTTTTTTTATTTTAATGGAGACATTTAAAAGAGGGTTGTTCAAATTTAATCGTTATATTCTTGGTTTTTTACTTTTTTTAAACTTCCGAAAACTACGAAGTTGAACAAAATATTTAAAAATAAATAGGAGGTAAATAATAAAATGTTACATGTCAGAAATTAAAGAAATACAACATTTTAAAAACTGATACAATATAAAACAAACAATATTTTTCTATAAATCAATTTAGCGTCACTAGTGTTCCTAAAGTTTTCATAACAAGAAAAATTAATGAGTTTCGTCATAAGGAATACATGTCATAATTGCAAAACTACAATTTTTCCACAAATGAAAAATGGTTACTTGCAGAAACAAACAAAATAATATTTTACGATTCATTTTTGGCGGTTAGACATAATTTTTTATTTACATATAAACTACATTACAAAAATGCAGAGCTGAGTAATCTATCTAAAAAAGTGGTGTAACGAAATGTCTCGAAAATCTGCCACTCATTGTTGTTAAAAACCCGATTGGCTTTTGAATGACTTGAAATTGCTCCATTTATTACATTTGAAATTTAAAAATGGAATCCTCTGCTAACATTCAATTTGTTTACAGCTGTTAATTTAATTTGTGATCGTTATGGTGGCGAAATATTCCATTTTGCTTGCAAAATCAGACCTTAAATTATCTTACTTGATAAGAATAACAACTAATTTCATTAAATAAAGATTTAAAAAATTCATCATCGTTCATTCTTTAATACCGTGCTATTCTTCATTCGAATTTTGAGTATCACTAGATCTTAAGAACTTTGGGTTTCGAATAATTTTAAGAAAGTTTAACGTTTTCGAAGTATTTGGAAATATTCCAAGGAATTTCTAATTCTTTCAAGTGATTTCAAAAGATTTCAAGATATTTTTTTTTAATGTATTAGGTTTCTTGACCAGAGTGAGTTAATACAGAGCCCACAGACTGACCTCAAAGTATTTGAAATGATTTTAAAGATTGTCGACGTATTTCCAAATATCTCAAGGGTTTTCAAAAGATTTCAAATTAATACTAAAGATTTCGATGGATGTTATAGGATTTCAAGTGATTTCTAAACATTTTAACGAATTTCAGAAACTGCAAAGAATTCTAAAAGATTGTAAAGTTTAGTTTAAAAGCGGGCGGGAAGCCCGGACGGAGCTCCCCTGGCTCTCAAGTTATGAAGCCTATTGTGCCACGCCTTTAACTATTCGCTCGCAGTAGTTTACCCCAGACCTCTAGGTGATGCCTAGTATACATCAGTCACTGATCGCGTTGTAATTTTCTCAGGTTCTAAAAAATAGGCCCCAAGGGTTTGCATCCTGAGCCTAGCTAATGCCGGGCACTGGCATAAGACATGCAGGGATGTTTCATCATCCCTACCGCATTTCCTGCACTTTGTCGTGGGGTTATACCCCATTTTGCGCATATGATAGTTCAGGATGTTGTGCCCTGTAAGCACCTGAACTACTGTCCTTATGTCTTTCTTGGGTAAACCCAAAATTTCCGTGGCTCTGTCCATCCTGTACGTATAGCTCAGGATGGCTTTCGCCTGTCGGCAACCCTGGAATTGTTCCCAGCATTTCCGGTGCTTTGATCGGATCCAGCTTTTGATACCCATCCCGATGCAGCAAGACGCTAGTCCCAGTACCGGTCCCAGTCCTATGAATTCACTTTCTGCGCCTCATTTTGCCAAGTGGTCCACCTTTTTGTTGCCCTTGATCCCTGTGTGACCTGGGACCCATATGAGAGCCACTTTATTCTTTTCAGCAAGTTGGCTTAATGCCACTTTGCATTCCCAAACCCGTTATGATATTATGTCTAGTTTCTTAACTGCAGTTAATGTTGCTTGGGTATCCGAGCAGATCGCAATCTCCCTGCCAGCAGCCGTTTCTTCTAAAAATTGTTCAGCAAAGCGAAGGACGGCCAGGACCTCCGCCTGAAAGAAAGTAGCATGTGGCCCAAGCGGGATCCATATCCCCCTCCTTCTCGTGCTATCATAGATTCCTGCTCCTGGTCCTCCCTATTCTCTGGAGCCATCTGTATACCAGATTTCCCATTGGAGGAGCGGGTTACCACTTGCTTTCTACATATCCCTGCTTGGGATGTAGACGTAGAAAGTTTTGGTGAAGTTTAAGCGTTATGTTATTTTATCTTGTCTCATCTCTAGAATCGGCAGTGTGCTGATTTCACTTAGGAGCCTAGTGTGCCTAGTCCCACGAGTCCATCTGTTTACTCCTCCCAGTTATCGTAACATGTAGGGGCTCTTCACAGAGCATGAATCCTAACGCCGCCGTGGGCGTAGACCTCATTGCTTCCGTCAAAACCCCTAAGCGCTAGTGTTTGTAATTGTCGCAGCCGGTCCTCCATCGTTTCAAGTTCCGCCCGTGGCCATCAGACCAAGGCCGCATATAGGAGCCTTCGTTTAAGGAGAGCAGAGTAGAGCCATGCAAGCATTTTAGACCGAATCTGAAAACGTCAGCCTCCCGCCATAAAATACAGGAGCGTCAACTTTCGGCACTTTGTAATTTCTCGTGAAAGTGACCAGGCTGGTCTTTTCGCGAATTTACCGAGAGCCCGGAGCTATCGCACCAGAGCTCTACGATGCGCAGTACCGACCTTGTAAGACCCACCAAAGTTTCAAGATGAGCCCCCCTGACTAGGATTACAAATTCATCCGCATAGCCCTGGGTATAATACCCCTCCTTATTTAGCCTACGAAGGAGCCGTCGGCTACAATGCACCACAGGAGGGGTGACAGAACACCCTCCTGTGGGCACGCCCGTGGCTCTATTTCCCTGACTATGCCTTCGCCCCATCTGGTTTCGAGTCTCCTTTGGCGCAGCATGCTTCCTATCCAGCTTACTAGCTGGCCTGGCACGCCACACCGCGAAGCCTCTCGACAGATGACTTCTGGAGGAGTATTGCTGAAGGCACCCTCTATATACAAGAAGGTGCCTACAGCATATCTTTTCTGTTCCAGCTGCTGCTCCAATTTTGCCTCGACAGCATGCAGCGCAATTTCTACCGAGCAGCCTGCCTGAAAGACGTGCTGCCCTCTGTGCAGCGGGGAGGCTAAAAGCATCTCATATCCTGATATATCTCTCGAACAGTTTCTCCAACGTCTTCAGGATGAAAGACGTAAAGCTGATTGACCGGAAATTTTTTGCTGCAGTGTAACCCTCCTTCCCAGGTTGGGTAATGAAGGCCACTCTGCTATCCTTCCATGCCGATCGCACGTGTTTTAGGGCAATGCTTGCCCTAAATAGTTTCGTCAGTGAAGGGACGACGAACTCCATGCCGTTTTGTAAGAGCACTGGATAGGCACCCTCCGCCCCTGGTGATTTAAAGGGACAGAAGGACCTTACGGCCCATTCCACTTTCTTGTTATTAACGACCTTGGCAGCGAAATTCCAATCGGCCCTCTCCTTCTCTTGGCACCAGTCTTCCATCTCTTGGTCGATTTGAATTCGCTGAAAACCCGGGAAGTGTACTTCCATCAGGTGATGTAGCGTTGCTTCTTCGTCTTCGGTAAACTCACCATTGTCAAGCCTAATTAGCCCGAGACGAGCTTCCGGATTTTTTTCCAGGATATTGTGCACCTTTCCTAGACTTAATGGTGCTTGCAGGACAATTGTTCTCATATGATGTAGTCAAAGTTTTTCGCAGAAAATCCGCGGCTTGCTCTAACTCATCTATGGTACCGCTTGTGGGGAATTTCACAAGCCTGCCTTTGAGTTCCTCTTTATATGAGACCCAAAGTGTATTTCTGGGGTTTCTGATCTTTGATACAACCGGTTTTCCTAAGATTGACACAAACACGATATATTTGTGGTTCGAGAGAGACACCTCATCGCAGACTCTCCAGCCCACTACCTTGCTCTTAAGTTTTAAACTCCTGTTTTTAATCTGGAACATGGGAGTATCACCCCAATTCAGAATCTCCAGCTCAGTCCCCGCTAGATATTCGATTAAATCTCTCCCTCTGTCATTGATGTTTATGCTCCCCCACACCGTATGGTGGGAGTTTGCATCACAGCTCAACAGCAAGGAATCCTGTTCTCCTGGCAGTCATAAATGAGAGCCTCCACCTCTCTGAGAGGCGGGAGTCACTCAGCATCACCCGGGAAATAAGCCAAGGCAATAAATACTTCTAGCCTTTCTCCGCTTCTGCCCCTAAGTCTCACCTTAATAACGGTGAGATCCCTGGTGCAGAAGTTAGGCATCAAGATCGCATCCATACTCTTGACGGCTATGCATGCCCTTGGTGTTTTTTCGCGCGGCCCCTTCTATATGAAGCCACACCCTGACAAGCCACTAATCCTTTTCCTGAATAACCAGGGTTCTTGGATTAGTGCAATACCAGTCTGCACCACTGACATGCGCCTGGTTAGAACCGCAGAGGCACCTTTGCTATGGTGCAAATTAATCTGCATCATGGAGATTCCAGTCTCAGCCATTGCTAAGCGGACTCTTCTCCTATACACTCCTATGGTTCCTCTTCTTTACAGAAAGCCCCGCTAACTGTTCTTCCACCGTGGCAACAAGATTGCTGTCATCGGTATCAGAGTTCTGCACCAATCCTGATGAGCTGCCCCCTGAGGAGCCGCCCATTTTTGGCGGTGGGTTATACGAGGGACTCGGATTGGTGCCCTCAAAGATTTTATTGATTTTTTTTCGTGTTGCCCTTTTGGTCCCACAAGAAGCTAGGGAATTAAGGAACAACCCCTGGTGAGCCTCGCTTACAGGGGCGGGTCGACCTGGTTTCCCAAAGATTCCGTTCAGACACCTCCTTTAAGGCCTCGACGTGCCCGCCTCGACTGAGGGGAGCGCACCGGGGCGTTCAAAGATTTGTTAACCCTGGTGCCATTCAGCCCTTGACATGGCGATCACATCGTAGCTTAGGAGAATGAGAACTCGCGCCCTCAATATTGCAGGAGGCTTTGCTATTCACCCTCCTGAAAGGATCGCTCCTTAGTTTAGGTCCCATAGACTAGAGTCCGACAGTTCCCCAGAGCAGTTACACTTCACGATGCAGCCCCTCTGATTCACCTATTCCAGATCAATAGTCCAATGAGACCCTTAAGCCCTCCCACCAGCTACAAGGTCCCACGATTCCTATATCTGTGAATTTTAACAAATTGAAGAAGGTTTCAAGGGATTTTGAGAGATTTTAAAAGATTTAAAGCGTCTCCAATGTGGTTTAAAATATTTTAAAGCATATCACACATTTTTTTAATGTTTTAATGTATTTCAAAGAATTTTTAGAAATTGCAAAGTATTTTTAAATATTTCAAGGTATTTCAAGAGATTTCAAGGTATCAAAAACAATGTATAAGATTTCAAGGGCATTCAATATTTTTCAATTGATTATAGATCTTTAAATTTATTTATAGTTTTTTAAAGTATTTTAAATAATTTTAAAGGATTGTATGAATTTTCACATCAATTTAAAGAGTTTCATAAGCTTCCGAAAGAGATTTCAAGGTATTTTAAGACATTTTTAAAGGCTTAAAAGGTTTCAAAAGAATTCAAGAGTCGTCAAACCCTCATTTAATACTAAGGTGTAAGTATTTTAAGATAAACAAATATTTATTTGTAGGAAATAAGAAAAATGACTAGCAACATAATTATTAAAGCATATTTAGTCATAATTTATCTATCTCAAAAAAATAAGACATAAATACTTATTAAGACAATACCATGCCATTAATTAGATACAATTTTGAATATAAATACAAATTTTGTTTACCAATAATTTAAAACTAATATCCACTCAAGTAAACTTACAACTAAATTTACAAATATAGTAATGATTCAATTTTTTCGGATTCAACCAATATTAGGGTGATTGCGAAAAAGTTGACCATTTTAAACAATGAGATTTTCGAGAGAACGAACTTTCCAAAGCGGATAAGATATATTTTTTTTTTAATTGAGTATGACGTCCCCTAAAGAGTATGGAAATTTGATTAAAATATAAAATATGAATTAGAAAAAAGTTTTTACTATATACAGAGTAGGTAAAAATATAAGAAAATATTGGAAAAACTAATACGGTTACGATTTATATGATTTTGACTTTAGCGTTAAAATTAATATGGAGCGCTATGTGACATTCAATATATTATGCGAGTGTAATAATTTAGTATGTTAAAGGATTGGATTTTTTGTTGGTCTAACTGTTGAAGCCCTTATATAAATTTTTGAAAGGCCGTGGCTACGTGTACCGAAATTTCGGTACAAATAGCCGATTTTTCGGTACGAAATCAGAGAGCTGGAGAAGGAACTAATTATACTGAAATTGCGGTACGAATAGCAGGATTTTTTCGGCACGTTTAGACACTCCCTACTTGAAATCCTTAAATCTAAATTCTAAAATATTGAACCTTCTTCATTATTATCTTTTTTAACTCAATATAAGTGACATCTGTGAATCTAAATTATTAAACAAATTTTGGTAACATTTAGTAATTTATCATTATAATATGTAGTTTTTGACCGGTATGTTACCAGACATTTTGGGTACTTTTTTATTTATTATTTATAAACTAAGTCATCTAAAATATTCAAACTTTACTACAAAAGTACTTTATTGAGATATTTTTATAAAATAGTTATTTGTGGTACAAGGACCCTAAGTGGCACTTTTTCAGCCGAGTGTGTCACATACTATTTTTTATCACACTACTGAATCATAAGTGCAAATAGGTTGTATAGAGTCCTAATCTAAAAACCCGAGAGGGTTTAGAGACGGTGTCCGGTAATGTGCGTGGGGTAAGAAGTCGATACTAAGATACCCTAAGTAACCTAAATAAATACTCTAAATACCCTGAATACCTAAGTAGAAATTTTACGGCCTATGCTAAAAAGTGCTATTTTAGGTATCGTTCGCAGTACCTAAAATCGCACTTATGATGGCGGTGTGATAAAAAAATTATTAATCAACGAAAGTGGGAAAAATGACTGGGAGTTAAAGTGGTCAACTTTTCGGCAGTCCCTTGTGAATATATTCTGTGAGTGTAATAATAAAGCATGTTAAAGGATTGGATTTTTTATTGGTCTAACTGGTAAATCCCCTATATAAATTTTTTATTTCTAATAAATTCCTAGTAGCACCACTAGCATAGTCAACAACGTAGATTTTTTAACATTTAATTTAATTTTTGATGAAATAAAAATTGCTTTTTTCTCAAAATATATAAAAATTCCTTCCTGCAGTTTGAATATATATTGCAATGCCTTAAAAACCTTATTTAATACAATTTTAATGACGTAATAATGTTAATTGATAAGAATAAGAGTTATATTTATTTGAGTAATCAAAACTCCAAATTTGTAACATGATATTGCTTGTTTCAGAATTTTTAAATAATTTTACAATAACGAAAAAGTTGGTTGTCGAGAAACGAAACATAAATTCGAAACTATGATCTATTGTTCTTATGATCTAATATCTAAAAGTTATATAAAAACAGGTAACTAAATACCTACTTAATAATATTTTTATTATTAAAATAGCGAAATTCTCAGTCATAATTTAGGCTTTTCAAAAGTTCCTACAAAAAATTGATCTAACTTTTAATTGAAATAAAGCGTCTTTAAAATAAATAATAAATATCATGGAAAATATTTATAAAAATTAAGAGTTATTTTCTCAAAAAACTACTCTGTCCTTCTGGTACGAAAATTTATTTTGCTTTCTTATAGAGAGAGCATAGAAATGGTGAAAATTTGCAACCACAATTTATACATATATGTATAATTTGTAAAAATAAACCTAAAATATTTTTCCTGAACTTATTAATAAGTATTAATTTATATTAGACGAACAAATTTTTTTCTCTTTAAAAAAAAAACTACATAAATTTATAAAATAGTGTTACTTTTTGCGCTTGTATAATATGCATATACCGAAAGTTAAAAGGGTGGCAGTTTTAATAGAGAAAACAAATTTCCGGTCATTTCCTGGTTTTTTCTCGGTTCGCAAAAATTTTCAATGTGAGCGAATTTAGAAAATTCGAACTCTTAAAGCTGAAATTTTTTTCATTTAAATCACACAACTGAAGTGGAAATTGAAGCACTGAAACTGGAGCTCTTTTGAATTTTAAACTTTTAAATTAAAATTAAGGTTTACTAAATTTTTAATTCCAAATTGTTTTAATCAAACGCTGAGTAACTTACACGTATGAAATAAAATGTTTTAAAATTTGCTAACTGGACCATTTTAAATGAAATGTCATTAAACTACAAAATTTTTAATTGATATAAATTTATTGAACAGTTAAAAAATTGCTGGTTAATAAATATAAATCCACCCTATCATTTTCAATGTTTAAAATTGAAGAATAAATTGAAAAATTCGTAAATATTCAAAATTATATAATTTCAAAATCATTTTATATTAAAAACATTAAAAATTAAACGATTTAAAGATTAAAATTTAAAAAAATTTAAATTAGAAGTTCAAGTATTTTAAAATTAGGTCATTTCAATAATAATAATTTTTAATTGTTATTTAGACATCAAAATTCAACATTTTCATTTGCAAATTAAAAACTTTAACTGAAACAATTAAAATTGTAAGGTTCACAGACTAAATTTAGTATTCTGAAATTTCAACGATTTAAGGCTTTCTATTTCAAGCAATTCAAATTAAAATCGTTTAGTTTCGAACATTTAATTTATAATTTTAAATTAACAGTCGACTATTGCTAAATATTAAAAAAAATCTTTTATTTTAATTTGAAAATCCTAAATTGAATGGGTTAAAATTGAATATTTTAGACTGAAATAATATTTGAATAGGATTTGAATTGTCACTGACTAGTATTACGGAATTTTCCGTAACGGTGGACAGTTTTGAAATTTAATAAAAGCGAATAATTATAAGTCTCTGAATTTGAAGTTATTTTAAAACTGAAAATAGCTTATAAACTTTCAATCAGACGTTTACATTTGTTTAATAAGGCTTTCGAATTGAAACAGTTCAATTTTTAACGTGAAAAACTGTACTTTTTTATTTTTAACAGATTCAGAATCTTCTTATAAAATCAATTATTGTTCAGTTTTTATTACTTAAACTACAATTCAATTTTGGAAATAATTAATTTTCAAAGTAAAAGATTTTAGAATTACTTTAATATTGTTAAACTAAATGGTTTTATAACTAAAAAGACAGCAATTTAACCTAGAATTCAAGAACAAGTTTAAATCGAACTTATTTTGAGTTGAATCAGATATGAGGTGATATAATTCAACCTGATTATATCATGTGTTGTGAAATTTGTGATTAGGCATTTTTTTCACTTCATAGTCAGCTAACGGAAAAACCAGCCCCCGGAACTCTGAGTTGAAACTGTACTATGTGTTGACGGTGGCCGAGTTGTGGCACCAGCTATGCAGTTGACCTATGATCGTTGCAAATTCATGGCAAAATAATATAATTAAATTTAATAACACATTAAAAGTAATTTACTGAAAGTGTTAAATAATCTTTGAGTGTTTTGAGTGATCTTTGCGACATTTTC
>JAABKJ010002947.1:0-26851 GCA_011634705.1 Andricus grossulariae
AGGCCTGACGTAGTTCTTCTTGACTTCGAGAAACGAACCATGTTCGTTATGGAATTTTCGGCACCAGCTGACAAAAATATCACAGCCAAGGAAAATGAAAAGAAAGAGAGGTACAAAGACCTTATAAGGGAGTTGCGACAGTTATACCCGAAATATTCTGTTAAGCTAATTATCATGATCATCGGCGCTCTTAAAAGTGCCAAGGTAACAGGGGTACACAAGACTTTTGCCGGATCATCGTATTGAATCCGTCGCATACTGACCACCCATCTCACGGTTGTGAGACGTGGTTACAGCTCAAATTTACCGCGATTTCGCTGGGAGCGTGTGCAATTTTTAAGATTAGCACCTGCTCCGGGTGAAATCCTGCGGTTGTCCTAATGCAAACTTATGACAAACCTTATGAGAAACAAATTCTGTTTCTTAAAAATATGAGCCCTACAAGTACTTCTTCCAGCTCTATCTGAAAACAAATGAAATTCTTTGGAATCTGATAAAGAGTTCAAAATCTTTCAAAATTTCCAAAATCCTTGATAATTCCTGGAGTTTCAATCAAATTCTATAAATCCTGTAAAACTCCGTAAAAGACCTTGAGATTCCATGAAAAATTTGTTTTCGGAATTGTCTGGTAAAGTTTTAAGATTATTTGTAATATGTTAAGATATTCTGAAATTGGGCAAATATCAAAAAATGTTATAAATTCTTTGAAATAATTGAAGGTCCTATAAAATCACTCAAATCCTGATAGTTTCTTTGAGATCCCTTGAAAGCCTTAGAAACCCCTGTAGATTTAACAAAATCCTTTAAATCCTGCTAAATTTCTTAAAATGCCTTAAAATCCCTTGAAAATGTCATTTCATTGTATTTATTTTCGAAGTTTTTCAGTAATTCTTTCAAATCAATCCTAAAATATTTGGAAATTCTACATGAATTTTAAAAATCTCTTGAAATTTTCGCAAAATTTTGTAATTTTTTGTAATTGAAATAATTAGTGGTTTGAAATAGTAGGATGAAATGTATTTCTAAATAGTATGCGGTAATAATTTAAATATCTACATTACGATAATAAGAAATATCAACTGACGTAAATCGACTTAGCTTGAAGTAACTATTCTCAAGATCAATGCAAAGAAGAATGAAAATTGGTCGTGATAAGGATATCAATGATACGAAATATTTTGTTAATATGTAAAAATTTTCGAAACCAAAATTTTGGAAAGGCTCATGATATCGCATTAGATGTTATATTATCAAATATTCTGAAATTTCAATGAAAATTAGACCTTTTCTAAGACGGTCGGACAGATTTTTTCGAAATCAGGCCTAAAATTCCTCAAAATTATTAATCTTCTTTGAAAACTAATGATTTTGGGAATAAAGATTTCGATGTCCAACTAAAAATGCTAACACGATATAACATTTTTCAAACTCGTGAATTTTATTATTTCAAACAAAAAGACAGTGGATTCAAATCTAATGATTCTTTTTTTGAAAATACAAATTTAATCGGAAACGCACCAATTCATTAATTCTTTGAAATCTATCCTAAGATCTTAGAAAATTCTACAAGATTCATGAAAATCTCTTGAAATTTCCTTGAAATTTTGTAATTTTTTGTAATTTATTAAGATGTTTTGAAATAATTAAAATTGGTATGCCGGACTAATTTAAACGTTTACATTGTGATAATATGAAGTATCACATGGCGTAAATCGACTTACCTTGAAGTCACTATTTTTAAGATTCATACAAATAAGAATAAAAATTCGTCGTAGTAAGAAAATCAATTGTACGAAAGATTGTATTATTATATACAAATTTTCCAAACCGGAACTTTGGAAAGGCTTATAATATTGCGTTAGATGTTCTAAAAACATAATCAAACATTCTAACAATTAGATAAAATTGTACTTTTTTTTAATCAGGCTAGTTCTATGCTCGCTGAATTTCTGTGAAGCCACGTCCTTCTGCTCATAATTTTGGAAATTCGAACCGAATTTTCAAACAAAAAAAAATGACTTTCTACCCAAAATTTACATTTCTGCCGAAAGACATGAATTTTGAAACCGAAAAGATGATATTTCAATGATTTACAAAGACCATATAGGATCTATAATAATTTCAGAAGATTTAAGAAGTTTTTAAGGGCCTGCAATTAGTTCAACGAATTGATGGGATTTAAAAAAATTTGAGAGATTTCAAACGATTTTAACATTCTTTAAAGAATTACAGGAGATTCCGGAAATTTCAAGGTTTTTTAAAGAATTTGCAAAATGAATCGAATTAAATGAAATTTTAAGGGATTTTAATATATTTCAAGGAATTTCACAAGATTTAAAGGATTTTATTGAATCTTCACAGATTTCGAAGGTTTCAAAGGATTGCAAAGATTCTAAGAGATTTCAAAAATTTCTAGGGATCGGAAAGGTTATATTTTCAGATCTTTAATGATATAAAGGATGTGATAAAATTTCAAAGAATTTTAAGGGTTCCGAAAGACTTCAAACAGTTTCACAAGACTAAATGGATTCTATAAAACTACAAATTATTCTAAAGGACCTACGAGATTATAAAATATTTCAATCTATTTTAAGATTCCGAACAACTTCAAGATATTTTGAAAATTTCAAGGAATTAAAAAAATGTTGTATGCTTTCCAAGGATTTTGAGTTCGATTTTAAGGGATTACTGGAGAGCATTGGTAAATAGATGTAACAAACTAAAATTTCAAGGAATCTCCAGCGATTTTGAGGTCTTTTACGAAATTTCACAAGATTCAAAGGATTTTATTGAATCTCGAAAGATTTGAAAGATTCCGTTATGAAAATTTTTCTATGAAGGAAGAATGTGTACTTCTTTCAAAGTTTTTTTTTTTTTGTTAGAATTAAAGAAATAAAGTAAAGGAAACCAATTTTGTAATTTAAACATAATTTTTATCTAGGTTTAAGACATATTACAATGCATGTTATCATTTCATAAATTATCTGATTCTTTAGCGTTGTAAATTTTATTTATGATCTTCTACAGGCAGTGATTTTAAAAGGAATTGATATACATTTGGTTAATGACAAAATACTGTCTAAATAAATCTAATTACTGAAGTTTCACTAATTTTTAGTGAAATTCTACTAATTCAATAAGAGAAAAGTGGGCCAATAAGTATACGTTTAAACTGTTTAGATTACTTATATAAATAATATCTTGGTAAGGTACTAGATATAATTGAAATGTTTAAAAAGTCAAGCTTACCACTAGAATTAAGAAACACCGCCAACGAGAGGAAAAAAGTACCAAGAAGGTTTTTCATTTTCTCTCAATATAAAGAAAAACTGATTCATAAATAACTCTGTGAAGAAAGAAACTGATGATCATTCTGATAGTCCATTAGAGTATGCTTGCGTATATATACATATTGTAAAAACATCGAAGGATTCGTGAAACATATTTTCTGAGTTATTTGTATTTCGCAAATCAGTTTTTTTTTTAAAGCGTCGACATTATGTAAACTTTATTATTTATATGCACATTATTTCAGAGGAAGCAATTGAAGAAAGAATGGCGTACTATAAGACGTAATAAATTGTTATATTATCAGTTATATCTATATTGCTAACAGCGTCACTTGTTCTTAATAATTATTGTTCATTTAAAAAAGTCAGAAAAAAATAGTAGAATGTTTTGCTGAAGTTTTAAAACACTTCAACATGCTATACATAAAAGATTTTATTAAATTCCGAAGTAGGGAAAATGTAATTATTCATTTGCTATGAGTACAATCACAGTTACTTTATACATTATTGTATTTAGAAAGAATATCAAAAAATCTATACAGATTCCTAAACTGCGGATCATTTAGAAAATGAATAATCATGAACAGTTTTTTCAAATAGAGACATGGTTTTCTTGAATCTGTTGCTGGCTTTGAGTTATTATCAACTATTCACAAAGGTTTTTATTTACCGCTAAAAGATATTGTTACTTAGTTTTTGGTTTGCTAAAAAAAAGTTGAATTTAACATTCAAACAATCCATAAATTGGATATTCATATAGGGACCATTTGGTAGCATGCAGTCAGTTTGTTGGGGATGAAAGTAATTTCTAATTTATTAATCATTGGCTACTGGATAGAATGGCATAATATTGATGGGATACTCAACAAGTTAGTTCTCGCATGTATAAATTAAAATGAAAGAAAAAATATAAATAATCTAGTAATCATAAGCAAAGATCAGGTGTTATGTCACCCTACCAAGTAGATACAAAAGGACCCTAATAAAAGAATTATCCTTCGAACACAAGTTTCGACGTATTTTTAAGATTTCGTCACAAATAGCTTAATTTTTATACTATTCTTGACTTTTTTGTAGAAAAGTCCATCAATCTATATTTGGGTGTCCAAAATCTTCAAATTTTAATTAATAAGTATACTTTGTATTAAACTAATGTCCACGAGACATCAACTGATATTGACACAATATCTAAGGACAAGGAAAAAGAAGTACTACCAGACTATGGTTATGTGGTTTAGTTCAATATATTATTATTTTTTGTGCTGTAACGCAATTTTTAAATTAAAATATAAGATAAGTGTTAATACAAAATTTTTGTAGTTCATAGGATCTATGATTCAAAATAATAGAAGAGCATGATAAAAGGCTTAGCAACCATCTTTGTCTCGAAAATCAACTTGCTCAGAGGCCGTACTAATTCAAACATTTATATTTTGATAATATGAACTATCAAATGGCTTAAATCGGCTTACTTTAGGGTAACTAATTATCACATTCATGCAATTCAGAATAAAAATTCGTCGTTATAAGAAATTAAATTGTACGAAATATTGTAATATCACATACAATTTTCCAAGTCAAAAAATAAAAAATGCTGATGTATGGCATGATGTTGAACACATAGATCTAATTTAATATAAAAAATGAAAGAGTTGGAGCCAATACAATTTTATTTCTCATTGTATTTTATAAAAATATGTTCCAATATTTCAAAAGAACAGTTATTAGTTCGTTAATAGTAAGTGTCTGAGTACGCCAGTGCATCACATTCACAAAGTATATGATAAGCTGTCTCTTCACGAAAATCACACTTTCGACAACTAGGCTTTTCTCCAATTTTCATGGTGGTCAAGTGTCCACATAAGAGTCGAACTTGAGATGTGCAGTTGGTTTTAAAGGATGCGAGACAATTTCCAGATAACTTCCTATTTATTCTTCTACTAATACCAAGCTGGAATCATAGAAGGAGTAAGGCTATTGCAGGTTTTAAGCTTAGGTGACTAAAAATCATATGAGTTGTTCACAGTGATAGGTCGGTGACCGAATACCTTGCTGCACTCAAAGTGGCGATCTCGCTCACGGGGGCGCGGTATTACCAAAGCCATGATGCAGAGCAGAGAGCAGCTTCCGCTTTATATGCGATGACACTTTCATGCTCTTCTGCCAGTCACTGCACTTGTCACTCTAAAGTTTTTGAAGCAAGCACTTATCCTAGTGTCTAGTGGATTCCTACACTTCCATTTGACCAGGAGAGAAGAAAACTACGGAAAAGTATCTTTTCGAACATTTGATGCATTTGATTCCCAAATCCAGATTCACCGCGCAGTTCATGCCATCGGTTATATATTATAATATGGCGCAAGTATAATTGAATTATAATAAGAACAATTAATGTGTTCAGAATAGGAAATAATGAGAAACATAGTGCAATCATTATAATACTTTAATATTATAATATAATACAATAGTATTACATTATGACGCAAGCATTTTCGCCTTCAGCAGTAAATATTGCTGTACGCCATGACATTTTAGGAGTGTTTGCTGGTGTTTGGTCAAAACGAACATTTCTAGGAAAGCCTATATACGATGGAATGCCGGTTACTACACCTACTGCAAATGGTATGTATCCCACACCAAGTACACGCCTAAACCGACCACCTATGACGATTCCTAGAATATAACCATCACGTACTCCTACGGTATATTGTCCTGGTGTTATTCCAAACGCACCATTTCTAATTTGGTAATAAGAAATGCAAGGATTTTCAATTGGAGGCAAATTATGAGCAGACAGCGGATTCTCATTCCTAGCAGGCGCAGCACCATTCTCGTTAATATTAGTTTGATTCGGCCTACCCTGTAGAAATTCTGTAAACAAATATAAATGAAAATTAATAATTTTCCGTACACTACGTGCACAAGACGATAATCGGCCGGTCAAACGGCCGACTCAGCCGAATCAACGTCCTCCAGTGACCCCACCTTTGGCATGTAGAGGTACTGCGCTTGCGCTATCTATGCATAAGAGGAACACGACGCGACTTATTGTTGCCATGGTAGCGGTTTGTCGCATCGTGTTCCTCTTACGCGTCCTAGCGCAAGCGCAGTACGCCTTTCTGCCAAAGTTGGGGGTACTGAGGGTCTTGGGTACTGGGTGTTTTTCGGTTTTTTTGAAAGAGGAGACTTCATAATTTATTTTAGCAAAGTTTCAATTCCTAGGGCGGCAAAATTTGATAACTGCATGTCTTACTGTGGATTCAAAATCGAGTAGTTAATTTCTGTTAACCAAAAGGGCGGCAAATTTCTGTTAGCCTAGGGGCGGAAAATACCTGAATCCGCCGCTGCTGAGGCATGCAGGATGTGGAAGTTTAGAATAAAAAACAGTTTAAAAACGGAAAATAGTTCAGTATTTTTCACATGCTTGAATTAAATGACGTTTCAAAGAGTTTCCGAAAATATTCCCTACCTAATATTTCGCAAACTTTAATAAAGAGTTTTCTAAATTTTGGGAATAATTCGAGTCAGTTTAGACGATGTTTGAGAATTCATCCCTTCTGGTAGAAATCAAAGTTTTTCAATGGACGTATAAGCAATTAAATTTTTCGTTGAACATACAATTTTCTGGGTAGAAAATAGAACTATGTTGTTGAAAATTTGACTTTTATAGCAGAAAATTTGTCTCATGAATTTTAAAAAGACTTTTTTTGAATTTCAAAGAAAATGTAGATTTTTGAAGACTTGAAAAAAAAATCTTTCAAGCTTTCCAACGATTTTGAAAGATATAAAAATAATAACAAATAAATCTTGAAAATCATGGGAAAAATAACACTTATTTTTTGTTGTCAGAAATTAGTTTTAAAAGAATATTTGAAAAGATTGAAAAATATTTCCAAAATGGTAAAAAAAATAATCTGCGAGATGTTAAGGATTTTTTTCTAATTTCGCTGAAAAAAAAAATATAGGGAAAATTCAAGTAACATTGGAGGATATTTAATGACTTCGAAATTTATGAATGGTTCAAAAATAATTTGAAATATCAACAAATTTTAAACATATAGATTTTAAAGGATTTGTAATAAAATTTTGAAGCTATTCAAGGATTTTAAACAATTTATAGCTTTCTCACATTTTCAAAGAAACAAGAAAAATTAAATCATGGGCCAAAACTTATTTTCAAGATTTCTGGAAAAATTTTTAATCATTTTGGTTACATTTTAATAGAATAATTTTAAGTTTTGAAGATTTCAAAATGTGTTCAAAAAGAATAGGGGAAAATTTAAGACAATTTTTTTAATTTTTTGGGATGTAACCAATTTCTAGGTAAGCTAAATTATACAGAGTGCCAAGAGAATGAAAAAAATGTTCTTAAGATTTATAGAAAAATTTTAAATGATTGTTTTGTTGTGAAATCCAAGAGAAGATTGAAGAAGATTGTAAACCATTTTTAAAGAGATTGTAAAAGATTTTCAAGCAAAATTTTGCAATTTTGTCATATTATATAATTTCAAAATAAGAGTTGAGTAAGTTCAAGGAATATTCAGAAGTTTTAAAACAATTAAAAGATAATTAAAACTTGTGAAGATTTTGAAAGAATTTTGTAAAATTTCATGAAAATGAAAAAAATGGTTAGGTTCTTACGAAAAATTAAAATAATTTTTTCTTTCGATAAATTAATTTTAGAAGGTTTAGAAGGTCTGGCAAGATGAGAATTTTGTTTTAATTTGTATGAATATTTTGAGCGATTCTTTAATTTGAAAAATCTACTTTCAGAAAAAATTAAAAACGTTTTTGAACCTATGAAACGATTTCCTAAAATTTCGAGAAGGCGTGTAGAAGATTTCAATTTGATAAGAATAAAAAACATCGAGTAAATTCAATAAATATTTAGTTGAATTACAGAGATTTAGAAAGGAATTTTAAACTTTGAAGGATTTTTAGGAATTTAGATTTTTAAAGATTTCAAACATAAACTTTAGAAGCTTTAGAAGAATTTCGAAACATTTTAAGAGAATGAACCGATTTTCTTGAAATTTCTGGTAAAATTTAAAAGATTATGAGGAAATTTTTGACATTTTGAATGATTTTTCAAAATTTTAAGAAAAATTCTAGTCAGTTAAAAATATCTTTAGGAATTTACGACGTTTTAAATATATTAGAAATGCTTAAAAACTTGGAAATATTTCCAAAAATTTATCAAGATTTCTTGATTTTTTCCAAGCTTCTAAAAGTCCTAAACATCTTTTAAAATGACTCGAATTTTCCCTAATATTTTATAAACTCCTATAAAATGAAAGAAATTCTTTAAAATCGTCTAGAATCATTTTTGATACATCTGAAGTATTCAAAAATTGTTTTCCAATTTTCTCAATAATTTTCTAAAAATTATATTCATATAAATTTACAAACGAGCTGATAATACATATTTTCTTGTTCTCAATTCTCAGAATTTAATTTCAAGTCAAATTCAACGGTTCAAATACTTTTAACAAATAAATTATTATCATTATATAATCTTTTTACGTTCCGGAAATCCTAGAATTTTAAAATTATTTTCTCAAGTTTTTCGGAAATCCTTTCAAATTGATCCTAAAATCTTTGGAAAGCCTAAAGAATTCTTTGAAATCGCTTGAAATTTTCGTAATGTCAAAAATAAACATGATTAGAGCCCGTTCAAATTTAAACATTTACCTCATGATAATAAGAATTATCAACTGACTTAAATCAGCTTACCTTGAAGAACTATTTGTGAGGTTAATTTCGATAAGAATAAAAAATTTTCGTTATAAAGAAATAATTTTAATATTTTTTTGAGATGGAAAATAAAAGAATTTGTTTAAGAGAATTTAATTAACCGTTCAATATTATTTAAAGTGCATAGCTTTTCCTCAATTCGCATAAGGTTTTTTATGACTCTTATTATATAAAACCGTTTATTTTTATATTAATTTTTCAATATCTTGAATTTAAGATATAAAACAACTTCAAGTAATGAAAATCCATCAATTTAGTATAACGAAATTTCCAAATAAATAATTTCACTTCATCATGAAATTCATTTCTAAATGTATCTCACCATTATGGATAGAAGAGTACATTTAAATTGTAAATGATTGTTTCACATTATAAAACAATTATTCTCTTAAAATTTTGGTACTACAGTATAATTTATAAAATTTTCTACATTTTAAAAGAGATAAGAAAAATTTAATTAGTGGCAAAACTTCTTTTGAAGAATTGGAAAAAAATGCAGAAGATATTTAATAAGTTTGAAAGATTTTTGAGATTCTATTTTTTCAAAGATTTCTGGGAAAAATTTTAATGGTTGAGGTTTAATTTTTAAAAAATGATTTGTAGTTTCGAAGATTTAAAATGGTATGGAAAAAAATTTTAGAAGACTTTAAGACAATTGTTTTAATATTTCAGGATTTAAAATTTTGTTAGGTAAACTCAATTTTGCAGGTCGTAAGGAAATTGCAGAAAATGTTCTTAAGATTAATGGGAACATTTTAAATGTTTTTTTTTCACTCGATAATTCATTAGAGTAAATTAAAAAATAGTACGAAGCATTTTTAGTAATACCCTAAAATTTTGAGAAAGAGTGTAAAAGATTTAAAATCCAAATTATGCCACAAAACATAATTTTAGAATGGGCTTCCGTTTCCGGTACCAAATAGTAAAGTAGGTGTTTTTGTTGTATGCTATCTTTTTTGATTTTAGCGACGGGCGTGGAGGTGTGATTGAGGTGAAAGGTGGTAAGGGAGGTGAGTGTAGTGAAGGGAGTGTGTGGTAGTGTTAGGGAGCTGTTTTGTAAGGCTGAAAGAGTTAAAAGGAAACTTGAAAGTGGTAATTTGGAGCTTAGTTCTCAAGGACGGAAGAGTGAGAGGGACGATAGAGGACCGCAGATCAGATGAGTGAAAAAGAGAGCAAATATCATATGGAGAAGTTGGAAGAAAGAGTGAGAGAGCTAGAATGTAAGTCTGAGGTTATAAAGAAAGGGGATGAAAAGGTAAGAGAAGGAGAGAGAATAAAAGAAGTGAATGAGGACCTTATTCTAGAAAATGTGAGAATGAAAACAAGATTGAAAAAGTTAGAAAGAAAAATGGAAGTAGAAGAGACGACGAAAAGAAAGAGAAATATAGTTATTAGAGGAATGAAAGTAATTAGTAAGTCAGGAAGAGAAGAAGTGGAAAAGTTGATGAGGGAATTTTGGGCAAAAGTGCGCGTGGAATAGGTCAATGGAGTGGGAAGGGAGAATGAAGGTAAATTGCGTATTTATATAGTGAAAGTGAGAAGTGAGGAAGAAAAAGTTGATGTCATAAGAAAAAAAAGCTTTAAAAGGGAGGGAAGAAAGGATAGACGAGGATGTGACGTGGTATGAAAGAAAAAGAATGTCGACGATGAAACAAAAAGCATAGAGTGAAAGAGTGAAAGGGAACACGGTATTGATAGGGAAAGACAGGATGTGGATAAATGAGAATGTGTAGATAAGGGACGAAGATAAAGAAAAATTGAGTTAAGTGTATAGGAAGGGTCTATGGCGACGAGGGGAATTAACGGAGACTAGAAATAGAAGGGACGTGGTTATAGAAACAGTAGAGGGTGAAAGGAAAGGAGAAGGCGGAGCGACGGTGTTTCCACAAAAGTAGGGACGGGACGTGAAGTCGAAAGAAGCGAGAAAGGAAGGAAGAAGGAAGTGAGAGTAGCATTTTGGAACGTATCAGGGCTATTGAATGAAGATGAAGGATTCTAGGAAGAAGTGAGGAAATGGGATCTAGTGATGTTGAGTGAAACATGGGTAGATGAGGAGGATTGGAGGAGGGTGAAGAGGAAGTGAACAAAGGGATATGTGTGGCAGATGCAAGAGGCAAAATAAGAGAAGGTAGAGGGAAGAAAGATAGGGAGTATGGTGTCGGGAGTAAGGAATGAATTGGTGGGATAGTTTGCATTTACAGGTGAAGGGGAGAAGAAGAAGGTTGGAGTGTGATTAGGTAATGGGTGGCGAAAAAGGATGATCATTGGTGTTGATAGGAGGTGATCTGAATGCTTGGACACGGAAACAGGGAGGGGAAATATGGGATGTAGAGAGTGAGACTTTCAGGACAAAATCGAAACACAAACAGGTGTACCAGGAGGGTAGGACTCTGTTGAAAATCATGGGAAGCACAGGATGGTTCATTTGTAATGGGAACTCGGAATAGGATGATAAAGGCGAGATTACGTTTGCAGAAAAAGAGGAAACAGTAATAGACTACATTCTGGCCGAGGAAAGGATAAGGAGGCTACTGAAAAGAATGGAAGTAGGGAACGAAATGGGTCAGAATACTTCCCGGACATTGCAACGTTAGAATGTGGGAATTGGAGAAGAGAGGAAACGAAGAAAGAGGGGGAGACAGGGAAAAAAGCCAAGATGGGAAAATAAGAAGTGGATGAACTAAGAAAATATGAGTAAAGAATGAAAGGAGAGAATGTTTTGATTGAAGATGAGGGAGGCGTAGATGAGAAGATGAGGGGAAGGGTAAAGAAGATAGTGGAAGAAATTAGGCCAAATGAGGAAGAAAGAAAGGAGAAGAGAGGATGGTGGGATATGGAATGTGTAGAAAGTAAGGAGTGTATGAAGTTATCGTTAAAGAGTTGGAGAAAAGGAGAGATATACAGAAAGGAGTATAATAAAAGAAAAAAGGAACACGAGAAATGACTGGATGTAAAACGACAGGAGGAGAAGGTGGGGTACATGAAGGAGGTAGAGAAAGCAATGAAGGAAGGAAGAAAATGGGAGGTGATTAATAGAGGAAGGAATGGGTGGAAAGGATTCAATGAAGAGATATGTATGGCTGAATGGACGATACATTTCAAGAAATTGCTAGGAGTGGTGCACAGCAAGGTGAGGGGGGAAGGTGGAAAGATCGAGGAGGGAGGGATGAAAGATGGCAATGAGGTGACCAGAAAGGAGGTGAATCAAGCAATCGAGAAGTTAAAAAGAAACAAGGCTACATGAGAGGATGGGATGGAGAATAATGCGTTAAAATTTTGTGGAAGAAGTGTTAGAGAAGAGATTTGGGAAGTATGTAATAGAGTATGGAAAGGGGAAGGATGGCCGGAGGAGTGGAGAACAGGTTTGGTAGTTCCTTTATTAAATAAAGGAGGGGTTAAAAAAGAGAAAGATTGTAGAGGATTCACGCTCATGCAAGTAACATATAAAAATTTACGCGAAGGTACTCAGGAAGAGATTAAAAGAACAGGTAAAATAGAAGGGAAGTATTCAACATAACCAAACAGGATTCAGGAAGGGGATGGGAATAGTGGACAACATTTATGTGCTAAACTATCTAGTCAACAGGAACCTGGGACAGAAAAAAGGAAAACTGGTTGCACTACAAATGCAATACATAATTTTAGAACAAATAGAAGTATCAAAACGATTTAAAAATAATAATAAATGAATTGGTAGGGAAAATTAAAGTTCTTTTTTCATTTTGAAAAATTAATTTTAATACAATATTTGAAAAGATTTCTAAAGTTGTCAAGAAAGAATCTAAAAGATTTAGGGCAATTTGTTTATTTTGCAGAATTAAAAAAAAAATTAACCAGAAATTTAAATAATATAAAAATATCGGATGGTTTAACTATTTTGAAACGAAGAAACACAATCTCCTAACATTGAGTGACAATTTTTTATGAATTTTTATTTTGAAAAATGAACTTCAAGAGAAAATTTTAAAAGGTTTCAAAAGATTTCAAAAGATTTCCTTACATTTTGAAAAATTGTACAAGATTTCAAAGAAAAATGTTTCAATATTCTAAGATTAAAAAATCGAGTAATTTCAAACCAAAACTTTAGAAGCTTTAAAAAACAATTCTTTTTTGACATATCTGAAAGATTAAAAAATCCTTTATAATTTCATCAGGATTATTATAAACCTTAAATTTATATAAATTTAAAAACAAATATAATTCTTCTTTTCTTGTGAGTAATTTCAATACTTATGTAATTAACCAAATATTTAAAAATCATTATATTTAAAAAATTATATTTACCAATAGAACTAAGGATCATCGCCAAAGAGAGGAAGAAAGGACCGAAAATGTTTCTCATTTTCTCTAAATATAGAGAAAAACTGATTCGTAAATAATTTTGTGGAAAAAAAAGTAATGCTTATTATGATGGTCTTTTAGAGTAAGCTTGCGTATGAATACAGATTTGAAAAATGCAGTCTGCTGGAACCTACTTCCCGAGTTATTTTTGTTTCAAAAATCAGTTATTTTTTCCTTAAAAGACGTCAAGATTGTGTAAATTTTATTATTTATGTACATAGTCTAAATTAGACAAAACAGAAATGACTCTTACTTTTTTGTAGGAAGCAATGAAAAATTAATAACGTACAAGGTATTAAAAATTATTATGTTATCAGTCATATTTACACTGAATTTATGAATTTTCTGCAAAATCAACTTTTTATATTAATATTTCAAAATAAATAATTTTATTAGATCAAAAAATGAATTTCCAAAACGTTTTCAAACGTTATTGATAGAAGAGAACATTGGAATTGTTAATGATTGTTTAATAATAGGAAGTAATTATGTTCCTAATTATGTTCAGGTCTTATTTTGAAAGAATAATTTCAAGTTTTTATATTTTCGAAATGTGCAGAAGAAGAATATGGAAGAGAATTGTTTTTTAATTTTTCAGGATTTAATAAATTTGTGAGTAAACTTGTGAATATGGATGGAAAAATTTTGAATGATTGCTTTGTGATGAATTTTAAGAAAAAATTGAAAAGGTTTAAAAACATTTTTAATTACTTCCTAAAATTTTTAATAGGATTGTGAAAGATTTTAACGCAAAATGTTGCAATTTTGCCATATTATATGATATTAGAAAAAATTTGAGTAAGTCTAAGAGATTTCTAGAAGTTTTCAAACGATCTAAAAATAATTAAAACTCGTAAAGATTTTTAAGAATTTTGCAAGCTTTCACAAAAATGAAAAAAAGATTCTAGGTTCCTAGGAAAAATTCAAATAATTTCTTATTTCCAAAAATTAATTTTAAGAAATTATTTGAAAATATTTCTGAATATTCAGGAGATTTCGGTAATCGTAAAAAGAAAATCTGAAAGATTTTAAGACCATTTTTTAACTTTGCACAATTAAAAAAAAAAAGGAAATATGTCAATAATTTTTAAGATTAGAAGGTTTAAAAGATCTGAGAAGATTAAAGAAGAATTTTCTTAATATTCGTGTAAAAATTTTGAAAGACTTTTTATTTTGAAAAATGAACTTTTGAATTTTGAACTTTGAGAGATTTCTAGAAATTTAGATTTTGCAAGATTTGAATTCGAAAGGTTTCAAGAAAATAAATAAATTTTCTTAAAATTCTTGGAAAAATTTAGAAGATTATAAGGCAACATTTTTAAATTTTAAATGATTTTTCAAAATCTTAAGAAAAGAACGAGTCGGTTTAAAATATTTTTCGGAATTTAAAACGTTATACGTAGATTATAAATATTAGAAAAGTTGAAAACATCCGAAAATTTATCAAATATTTCTAGATTTCTTCCAAACTTCCTAAACGTCTTGTGAAAGGACTCAAATTTTTCCTAATATTTTACAAAATCCTATTAAATAGAGAAATGTTCTTTAAAATCTTCTAGATTCTTTTTTGACTCATATGAAATAGAAAAAAATCTTTTCTAATTTTCTTAGAATTCCCAGGAAAATTTTGAAGAGTTTAAGGCAATTTTTTTGCGCTTTTAATGATTTTCAAAATTTGAAAAATTCTGTATTTCGTTGCAACTTTATCTTTTGTGGTAGACTTATTATTATTCTCGGTGACTAATTCACATTTTTGTTCGAAAATTTCATTGAAAATTAAAATATTTAGTTGAAAATTCATGTATTTTGTTTAAAATTATTCTTTTTTGGTAGAAAATTAACTTTTTGTTGAAATTTCAGTTCTATAGTTGAAAATTAGTTTATCTTATTCATTATTGATTTTTTAAAATGAATATTTAACTATTCCATTGTTTGTTGTAATTTTTCTTCGACATTTAATCTTTTTGGTAAAGAAATTCATTTGTTCGGTTAGAAATTCAACTATTTTCTTGAAAAGTAATTTTGTTTGCTGCAAAATTTATTTTTCTAACTGTAAATTAAACTATTATACTTTTTGTCAAAATTGATCTTTTTTAGTTGGAAATTCATCTATTTTGTGGAAAATAAGTATTTTATTCTTGTATAAAATTAACATTTTTTGTTGAAAGTTCAACTACTGAACTGAAAATTCCATTGCAAATTAGAATATTTGGTTGAAAATTCATGTATTTTGTTAAAAATTATTATTTTTTGGTAGAAAGTTAATCTTTCAGATTGAAAATTCATCTGTTTGCTTAAAAAATTAACTATTTCGTTGACAATTTGTTTTACTTAGTTGAAACTTATTTCTGTGACTTAAAATTAAATTATTCTATTTTTTGCTTGAAGTCATTCTCGGTATCAAACCTCGAGCTCGACATTATTCGAACACACTGAATACACAACCTAGGCGTACTTCGCAAAAGGTCACCCATCCGAGTTCTAACTACACTCGAAGTGGCTTAACGTCTGCGTCATTTTCCGAGTCGAGATTCAGCGTGCCGTTCATGCCATCAGTTACATATTATAATAAAGCGCAAGTATAATGATATTATAATAATATCAATTAATGTATTCGGAATAGGTAATAATAAGAAACATGGTGCAATCATTGTAATACTTTAATATTATAATATAATATAATATAAAGTAATAGTATTACATCATAACGCAAGTATTTTGGCGTTCAGCAGTAATTATTACTGTACGCCATGACATTCCAGGAGTGTTTATTGGTTCTTGGTCGAAAAGAATATTTTCAGGGAAACTTGTATACCAGGGCATGCCGGTTATTACACCTACTGCAACTGGTCTGCGTTGATCACCAAATATACGTCTAAACCGATTGCCTATGACGATTCCGCGAATGAAATTATCACGTACTCCTACGGTATACCGTCCTGGTCTTATGTGACGCACACGATTTCTAACTTGGTAATAATGAATATGAGGATCCTGAATAATAATCAAATTAGGATCAGGCTGGGGATCCTCATTTTGAGCAGGTTGATTATGCGGAATCACATTCTCGGCAGGCTGATGATGAGGAACCCCATTTACGGCAGGATGATAATACAGAATCCCATTCTCAGCAGGCTGATGATCCGGTACCCCATTTGCAGCACCGTTCCCGTTAGGATGAGGTTCCATCGGCCTACCCTGTAAAAATTCTGTAAACAGAAACATAAATTAAGATTAATTATTTTACTTACTCTACATTCACAAGACTATAATTTGTCGGTCGAACGGCTGACTGAGTGACTCAGCATTAGCGTCTTCAGTCACCCCACCTTTGACATGTAGAGGTACTGCGCTTGCGCTACCTATGCAAAGGAGGAACACGAGGCGACCTATTGTTGCCATGGTAACGGCTTGTTGCGTCGTGTTCCTCTTACGCGTCATAGCGCAAGCGCAGTTTGCCTTCATGCCAAAGTTGGGGGTACTGAGCGTCTCTTTTTCCCATCCGTTAACGAAAAAGGTAGAAGATTGAATGACGATTGACCGACCCATTTTGGTCTCGTGTACGCTTTCACATTCTTTGTGATACTTGGAGAACCAGTAAATTTAAAAATTGGATTGAAATTTTTAAAAGTTCGTGTGAACGTCCGCCCTTTTCGGAAAATCATCCAAATATTTTTAGCTGACTCGACTTTTTCTTAAACTTTTGAAAAATCATTCAAAATTAAAAAAATTGCCATCAAATCTTCAACATTTTTCAAGAAGTTTTAAGAAAATTTGTTTATTCATTTGAAACATTTCGACATTCTTTCACAGCTTCTAAAGTTTTGGTTCAAATTTACTCGATTCTTTTTTACTTTTTAATCTAAGCAAATTGAAACCTTTTTTTCAAATCTTCTACACTCTTTCGAAATTTAAGGAAATCTTTTCAAATATTTTGAAACCTTTTTCAATTTTCACTTCAAATTCATGTTTCAAAATAAAAAATCATAAAACATTTCGACTCAATCTTAGGAAATTTGGTTTCATCCTATCAAAATTGTTAAACCTTCTGATATTTGTAAATTATTCAAATTTTTCGTGCATTTTTTTAAATTCCGCAAAATTAAAAAACTATCTTTAAATCTCTCAGATTCTACTTTGCCAATTTTAGAAATCTTTTTAAATATTCTCTCAAAATTAATGGTTCAAAATAAAAAATAATTTCAATTTTTCCTAGGAATTTATTCATTATTTTTTTTAATTGTTACAATACTTCTAATTATATCTTAAACTTACTCTTTGTTCTAAAATGGTGATTATGGCAAACTTTGTCTTTAAAATCTTTTGCACACTTTCTCAAAATTTTAGGAAATAATTAAAAAAGTTAAGTAATCTTTTTTCATTATTCGAAGTTGTTTTACATCTTAAATTTAAGATTTTGAAAAACTAATATAAAAGTAGTCGATTTTGAATAATGAAGATCATAGAAAACCTTATGCATGTTTTATATTGACCGACAGGTTATCTAATTTTTAAAATATTCGAGTTTATATTTTCATTCAGCCTAATGAAAAATAAAGTATTATTGCCTCAAACTCTTTTATTTTTCATCCTAAAAATAAAAAATATTTCCTCATAACGAGAAATTTTTATTCTTATTGAAATTAACCTTACAAAAAGTTACTTGAAGGTAAGCTGATTTAATTCAGTGGATACTTCATATTATCATGATGTAAATGTTTAAATTTGTACGGCTTCTATTCATGTTGATTTTTGGGACAAATATGTTTTTCAAGACTTTCATCGTGCTATTTATTATGAGCTATACTTTAAAGATCAGCTGGATTTTTATTTTTTATAAAATTCTTGAGAAAATTAAAAAAAGATTTTTAAATATTTCAGGTGTGTCCAAAATGATTCTAGAAGATTTTAAAGTTTTTTTTTCATTTTATAGGATTTTACCAAATATTAGGAAAATTTCGAGGTTTATAATCTTCTAAATTTTTCCAGTTATTTTGAGAAAATTGGTTCATTCTCTTGAAACGTTTCGAAATTCTTCTAAAACTTCTCAAGTTTATTTTTGAAATCTTTAAAAATCTGAATTTCTAAAAGTCTTTCAAAGTTAAAAATTCCTCCTTAAATCTCTTCAATTCTACCAAATATATCTTGAGTTTACTCGAACAATTTTTTATTTTTTAATCTTACCAAATTGAAACATTTTTCTTTAAAATTTCTTACACACATTTTCGAAATTGTAGGAAATCGTTTCATATGATCAAACCCTTTTTCAATTTTCTCTTGAAGCACAATTTTTTTAATGTTTCGAAATCTTTTTGAATATTTCATAAGATTAATTTCTTGGAATAAAAAATTATTTTCATTTTTCCTAGAAACATGAATTTTTTTTTCTTCTTCGTGAAACTTTACAAAATTCTTTTAAAATCTTCAAAAGTTTTAATTATTTTTGAATCCTTTCGAAATTTCTGAATATCTCTTAAACTTACTCAAATTTTGTTTCTAAATTATATAATATGGCAAAATTTTGCTTTAAAATCTGTGACAATATTTTTAAAAATTTTAGGCAGTAATTAAAAATATTTTGTATTTAAAAAAAAGGTGAATCCTCAACCAGAAAGGTTAATTTTCAACAAGTTGAATTTTTAACCATAAAAGATGCATTTTTTCCGAAAAATACGAATCTTCTAAAAAAGAGTTTCATTTTTTAAACCGAAAATTTTTGACCCGGAAGATTAATCTTCGGTCAAAAAAGATGAATTTTCAACAAAACAGTTACATTTTCAACCAAATATATGAATTTTAAAATAAAATTATGAATCTTCAACGTAACTTCAACTGGAAAGAAATTAAGTTTTAAATAAAATAGGGCTCAATTCATCCAAAAAAGACGAATTTTTGACTAAATAGTTGAATTCTGAACCAAAACAGATTAGTTTTCCAAACGAAAAAAAATGTATTTTTTACCAAAAATGAAATAATAAAATTTAATACAAAATAAGATTTTCGAATAACTATTCATTTCTAAGTTTGTTTCCAAAGTAATATGAATATAATTTTTCTCAGATTTTGAGAAAATTCAAAAAGATTTTTAAAGCTTTCAGATATGTCGAAAAAGTTGAATTTTTTATTTTTAAGGATTCTACCAAATTTCTGGAATATTTCGAGTCCGTTTGAAAGATATTTGAGACTTTAAAAAAATTGGAGGAAATTATAAAATATGTTATACTTTTTCTGAAATCTTTCAAAGTTTTAAAATATTTGTAATATTTTTCAAACTTCTTAAATTTCTGAATATATTTTTAAACTGATTTGAAATATACGTAAAATTTTGAAAAATCTATCAAACTAAAAAAATCACGTCTGAATCTTCTAGAGTTTTTTGGACATTTTTTAATTTCAAAAGAAAATTTTTGATATCTTTTTATATCCTTGAAACATAAATTTGAATTTTTCCTCATATTTTGTAAAATCCTGTCAAATGAACAAGATTTTTTTTTAATCTTCTAGATTCTTTTTTGACATATCTAAAATATGAAAACTCTTTTTTGATTTTCGTAAAATTCCTACCAAACTTCTAAAAGCCCTGAATTTCTTTTAAAAAGGCTCAAATTGTTCCTAATATTTTGTAAAATCCTGTGAAATAAATTTTTTTTAATCCTCTAGATTGAAACATTTTTTATAATTTTCTCAGGATTATTATAAACTTTATATTCATATAAGTTTAAAAAAAGCTGATAATACTTATTTTCTTTTAAATAATTAAAATATTTTTGTGCGACTAAAAAAATATTTAAAAAGTATTATATTTAAAAAATTATATTTACCAATAGAACTAAGGATCATCGCCAAAGAAAGGAAGAAAGGACCAAAAATGTTTTTCATTTTTTCTGAATATAGAAAAAAACTGATTTGTAAATAATTTTGTGAAAAAAGAAACTAATGATTATTATGATGTTCTATTAGAGTATGCTTGCGTATAAATACATATTTGAAAAATGTATAGTGGAGAAACCTACTTTTCGAGTTATTTGTATTTCGCAAATAAATTATTTTTTCCCTAAAAGACGTCAACATTGTGTAAATTTTATTAATTATGTACATAGTCTAAATTCGAGAAACTGAAATGACTTTTACTTTTTTGAGGAAGCAATTGAAAAATGAATGGCGTACAAGGCATTATAAATTGTAATGTTATCAGTCATATTTACATTGAATTTATTAATTTTCTGGAACACGAACTTTTTTATGAAAATTTCTAAACAAATAATTTTACTTTATCAAAAAATGTTTTTCTAGATGTCTCTAAACATTATTGATTGAAGAGAAAATCTAAATTATAAATGATTGTTTAATAATGGGAAATAATTATCTTCTCAGCATTTCGCTACCACAATATAATTTGTAAACTTTCTTACATTTTTAAAGAGATAAGAAAAATTAAATTATGGGCCAAAAGTTATTTTCAAGAATTTGAAAAAATTGGAAGCTTTTAATAATTATGAAAGATTTGAGGAGATTGAATTTCTCTTCAAAATTTCTAGAAAAATTTTCAACGGTTCAGGTTTTATTTCGAAAAAATATTTTGAGCTTTTTAAAATTTCGAAATGTGCGGAAAAAGAATAAGGAAGAGAATTTTTTTTTAATTTTTCAGGATTTAAAAAATTTATAAGTAATCTTTTGAAGATTCAAGGGAAAATTTTGAATGATTGTTTTGTAATGAATTCTAAGAAACAATTAAAAAGTATTACAAAACATTTTTAATCATTTCTTAAAATTTTTATAAAGATTGTAAAAGATTTTAAATCAGAATGTTACAATTTTTCCACCTTATATATTATCAGAAAAATTTTTAGTAGGTTTAAGAGATATTCAAAGTTTTGAAAGGATTCAAAAATACTTACAACTTTTAAAGATTTGTGTAAAGAATTTTGAAAGTTGTCATAAAAATTAATAATAAATTCTAGGTTCCTAGGAAAAATTAAAATAATTTTTTATTTCAAAAAATTAATTTAAATAGATTATTTGAAAAGATTTCTGAATATTCAAAAGATTTCGAAAATTGTCAAAGAAAAATCTGAAGATTTTGAGGTAATTTTTTAATTTTGCACAATTAAAAAAAATCAGGAAATATGTAGATAATTTTTAAAGATTATAAAGTTCAGAAGATCTGAGAAGATTAAAAAATAATTTTCTTGATATTCGAGTAAAAATTTTGAATAACTTTTTATTTTGAAAAATGGACTTTAGGACAAAATTAAAAAAGGTTTTTAAACATATCAAAAGATGTTCTAAAATTTCAAAAACAGTGTAGAAAATTAAAAAGCAAAATGTTTCAATTTGGTAAGACTGAAAAATAAAAAAAAAATCGTGCAAATTCAAGAATGATTTATCAAAATTTTAAGAAAAATACCAGCCAGTTAAAAATATTTTTAGAAATTTAAAACGTTCTAAGTAGATTATAAATATTCAAAATCTTGGAAACATCCAAAAATTTATCAAATATTTACTGATTTCTTCCAAACTTCTAAAAGTCCTAAACACCTTTTAAAAAGAGTAGAATTTTTCCTAATATTTTGTAAAATCCTATTGAATAGAAAAATTCCTTTGAAATCTTCTTTATTATTTTGAACTCATCTGAAATGTCTGAAAAAAATTCCTAATATTCTTAAAATTTCTAGGAAAGCTTTGAAGATTTTAAGGAAATTTTTTTACATTTTGAATGATTTTTCACAATTTGAAAAAAAATTTGAGGCAGCTAAAAATATTGTGAGGAACTTAATTGCAGCTCAAATTTAAGTGTTGAAAAACTTTCACCAAATAAATATTTATTTGAAAATTGTATGTCATATTATCATCAATATTGTTTTGTATTCTTCATGGTATTGGAAAAAAGTTTTTAATTGTTGAATTTCAAGTTATACTTACATTAGGTAACTTTAATATTTGCGCGGAAGACTATTTTTTCATTGACGAAATATGACTTGATATTTTTTCAGCATTTAAAAAACATAAAAATACATTTTCAAAGTATTTCCGGGTATTTCTAGGTATTTAAATCAGTCCCTGGTCGAAAAATCCTGTAAATTTGGCTTTGATTCCAGGATTTTTCTTCTAATATAACTATTTTATTAAATTTTCAAAATTTGTGCAATTCGTGAATAGCGACTAAAACCCTTTTTTCGGTTCAAAATTCAACTACTTAGTTGAAAGTGGAACTACTTTATTGAAAATTAATTTTTTTTCGTTGATGATCCATCATTTTACTTGAATTTTTTCCAAAATTTACTAATTTTATAGCAATTTTTTAAATTATTTTTTTTTTTAACTGAAAATTTAACTATTCCATGTTCGGTTGAATATTTATCTTCTGCAGTTGAAAATTTAACTATTTCTTTGAAAATTTCTGCACTTTGTTGCAACTTTGTCTTTTGTAATAGACTTATTCCACTTCTCGGTGACTAATTCACCTTTTTGGTTGAAAATTTCATTCAAAAATAAATATTTAGTTGAAAATTTATGTATTTTGTTTAAAATTACTCTTTTTTGGTAGAAAATTAATCTTTTTCTTGAAATTTCAGTTCTATAGTTGAAAATTAGTTTATCTTATTCATAATTGATTTTTTTAATGAAAATTTAACTATTCCATTGTTTGTTGTATTTTTTCTTTGACATCTAATCTTTCTAGTACCAAAACTCATTTGTTTGGCTGAAAATTCAACTATTTCGTTGAAAATTTGTTTCATTTGCTCAAAAATATATATTTTTTTTTGATAATTCATCTTTTCTAGTTGAAAATTCATATATTTTGTTGAAAATTTATCTTTTTTCAGTAACAAAATAACCTTCCTCGTTGAAGGTTCAACTACTAAGTTGAAAATTTTACTAAATATTAAAAAAATTGGTTGAAAATTCATGTATTTTGTTAAAAATTATTCTTTTCATTTTTTATAGAAATCCAGTCCTTCTGGTTGAAAATTCATCTGTCTGGTTAAAAATTTAACTTATTTCTGCGACTTGAAATCAAATTATTCTATTTTTTGTTTAAAGTTTTTCTCGGTGTCAAACGTCCCGCTCGACATTAGTTAAACACTGAATACACAACCTAGGCGTACTTCGCAAAAGGTCACCCATCCGAGTGCTAGCTACGCTCGAAATAGCTTAACCTCTTCGACTCTTTCCTAGTCGAGATTCACCGCGCAGTTCATGCCATCGGTTATATAATATAATATAGCGCAATTATAATGAAATTATAATAATAACAATTGATGTATTCGGAATGGGAAATAATGAGAAACATGGTGCAATTATTAAAATACTTTAATATTGAAATATAATATAATATTATTACATTATGACGCAAGCATTTTGGCGTTCGGCAGTAATTATGACTGTCGGTCGAACGGCTGACTCACAGCATCAGCGTCGCCAGTCACCCCACCTTTGGCATGCAGAGGTACTGCGCTTGCGCCAGCTATGCATAAGAGGAGCGCGACGAATTGTTGCCATGGTAACGGGTTGTCGCCGCGTGTTTCTCTTGCGCGTCCTAGCGCAAGCGCAGTACGCCTTCATGCCAAGGATGGGGGTACTGAGCGTCTCTTTTTCCCATGCGTTAACGAAAAAGGTAGGAACTCGAATGACGCTTGATCAACCCATTTTAGTCTCGTGCACGCTTGCAATTCTTTATAATAATTCGGGAACCAGTAAATATTATATTATGTTCTTAGTCTTTTTTGAAAAAGGAGACTTCATACACCGAACTCTCGGTTTCTGTCCCCCCGGTCTCGGCCTTTGTAGAACGTATTCTAACTGGAAACTGTTTAGACGGCTATTTACAGGCAACCACCAGCACTGGACTTAAATCGGGAGTTTAGTGTACTTCAATTTAGCGAAGTTTTAATAACTTCCATGTACTTTTCTGAGGCATACATGAAGTGGAAACTAAGAATAGAAAATAGATCAAAAACGGAAAATAGTACAGTTTTTCTCACATACTATCTGAAACCCTATTAATCGAAATTACTTTCAGCAGGGTTGAATGTACATGGAATCAAATAACGTTTCAAAGAGTTTCCGAAATTTGTTCCAACTTAATCTTTCGCTGAGTTCATTGAAGAGTTTTCCAAATTTTGGAAATAATTCGAGTCAGTTTAAACTATGTTTAAAAATTCATCTCTTCTGGTAGAAATTTAATCTTTTTTTAATTAAGTATCAGAAATTACATTTTTGTTGCTCATTAAATTTTCTTGGTAGAAGGTTTGGAAAAATTTTTTTTAAGCTTTCCAACGATTTTGAAAGACGTCAATATAATAAAAAAAAATGTTGAGAATCCTGGGAAAATTAAAACTGATTTTTTGTTTCAAGAAACCAGTTTCAAAAGAATATTTAGCAAGATTTTAAAATATTTCCAAAATTGTAAAAAAAAAAATAATCTATGAGACATTTAGGCAATTTTGCAAAATTTGAAGCAAAAAATATAGGAAAAATTCAAATAATTTTAACAGTTATTTAATGACTTCGAAGTTTCCAAACAGTTCAAAAATAATTTAAAGTTACATCATCAAATTTTAAACAAAACTTAGATTTTAAAGGTTTTGAAATAAAATTTCAAAGCTATTTAGGGATTCTAAAAAGTTTTAAGGTAATAGAAATAATTTGTTAAGATTCCTGAGAAAATTCCTAATGATATTTTATTTTGAATTTTGAATTTCTTCTAATTTTTTTGAAGTCCTAAATATCTTTTAAACGGTCTCGAATTATTCCTAAAATTTCATAAAATCCTTTAAAATGAAACATTATACTATTTCGACATATCTGAAAGCTTCAAAAATCTTTTTGAATTTTCTCCACGATCTGAAAAAAATTATATTCATATAACTTTGGAAGTAAATGAACTTAAAAAAACAATAGTTATTCGAAAGTCTTATTTTCTATTAAATTCTATCTTTTCTTTTTTGGTGAAACATTACATTTTTTCAGTTTTTTGTTTCAAAATTCAACTAATTTGTTAAAAATTTGTCTTTTTTTAATGAACTGAGCTCTATTTTTTTTAAAACCTCATTTATTTCCAGTTGAAGTTTGGTTGAAGATTCCTAATTTTAGTTTAAAATTCATAGCTTTGGTTGAAAAATCTTCCTGGACACAAATTTTCGGTTTAAAAAATTTTACTCTTTTTTAGAAAATTCGTATTTTTCGAATAAAATGAATCTTTATTGGTTGACAATGCAACTTGTTGAAAATTACTCTTTCTGGTTGAGAATTCAACTATTTTTTTGAAAAATAAAGAAATGAAACAATTGAAAATTTTTTGTTAAAACAGTGTAAAAGATTTTAAACCAAAATTTTGCTCATTATATAATTTTAGAAGAAAATTTGAGTAAGCTAAGAAATATTTAGAAGTTTCGAAACGATTCAAAAATAATTAAAACTTGTGAAGATTTTTAAAGAATTTCGTAACGTGTAACGAAAATAAAAAAAAGTTTCATGTTTCTAGGAAAAATTAAAATAATTTTTTATTTAAAAAAATTAATCCTAAGAGATTATTCAAAAAGATTTCAAAACATTACAAAACTTGTCAAAGGACAATCTGAAAGATTTTAAGGCAATTTTTTTAATTTTGCCGAGTTAGAAAAAAATAGGAAAAATTTAAATAATATTTTAAGAATCAAAGGTTTAGAAGGTCTCACAAGATTAGAAAAAGAATTTTCTCAATATTCGTGTGAAAATTTTATATTATTTTTCATTTTGAAAAATGGACTTCGCCTTTAAAGATATCAAACGATTCTCTAAAATTTCGAAAATGAGTGTAGAAGATTTTAAAGCAAAATGTGTCAATTTGGTAAAATTAAAAAATTAAAAATTATTCGAGTACATTCAAGAAATATTTAATAGAATTGAAGAGATTTAAAAAGAATTTCAAACTTTAAGAGATTTTCGGAAATGTCGATTTTTGAAGTTTGGAAAAATAAACTTTAAAAGCTTTGAAAGAATTTCGAAAGTTTTAAAGAGCAAGAACTAATTTTTTTTAAATTCCTGGAAAAATGTAGAATACTATAAGGCAATTTTTTTACATTTTCAATAATTTCTCAAAATTTCAAGAAAAATTCGATTCAGGATTCGAATTTTTCCCAATATTTTGTTAAATCCTATAGAATAAAGAATATGCTTCAAAATCTTCTAGATTATTTTTTGACACATCTGAAATATACAGAAATCTTTTTCTTAATTTTCTCAAGAATCTTATAAAAATTATATTTATATAAATTTAGAAACAAACTGATGATGCTTATTTTCTTGTTCTCAATTCTCAAAATTTAATTTCAAGTCTAATTTAATTGAAAATACTCATTTCCGGATATTTTAGGAATTTTTTTTAAGATTTCAAGAAAAATAAAAAAAAAATCTGTAGGTTTCCAGGAAAAATTAAAATGATTTTTGGTTTTGAAAAATTAATTTTGAGAGAATATCCAAGA
>JAABKJ010002948.1:0-26850 GCA_011634705.1 Andricus grossulariae
TAAAGCCAAAGGAGCTTTAACAAAAGAGAAGTCACAATCACCAAATTACAGTTGTCAATGATTTGACCTTTAATTTTAAAAGGTCAGGGCGCAAATGTGGGGAAAATACAAAAACCGAGCGCGTAGCGCGAGGTAAACACATCATCGAGCGCGAAGCGCGAGATAAATATAATATATCGAGCGCGAAGCGCGAGAACCAACAGTCACGCGCCCTAGGCGCGCTCAAACTTGCGAGCGAAGCAAGATCAAATAAATCAAAGTATCAAAATAAATTGGATTATATATGATTACATGTTATCGGGTAAAGTTTCCCTGAAAACCTCTTTTCTAGAAACTTCCTTGCAACATAATTTAAAAAAAATGTGATGTTAAGATATAATGTTCCTGGATGTTCCTAGAGTCGAATTTCATTATTTATAAGTTGTAATATTTTATTTTGTTTACAAAAATGGTGACCGAACTTTAGCATACAGTGAATGTATTCAAAATATTGAGTTTTAAAGTTTTTTCTAATGTGCTTAATAATAAAATAATACTTTTTGAAAGAAGATTATGCGGCTCTTATTTGATTTAAGGACAAAAAAACAAGTTTTTCATTATAGATTGAAATTGAAGCTTGCTTGATTTTATTTTTATCGTATATTTCACAAAGATTGATAGTTCATGGAGATGTTTAAGAGAGAGTAATATCTTTTAATTTCTAGGGATTTTTGTTTAAACAATTGAAAATATGTACAAAAGTTTTCAAAAATATTAAAAATCAACAAATACAAATACTATCCTAATGATATAAGTAACTTCAAATTCATATTCACGTTTTTAATTAATATTAGCTATAGATAGAAATATTTCCTAGTAGTTTAATATTAAAAATTTCTCTAATGAGGAAGCCTAAAAGGCCTCTAAACATGTTGGATCCTGGCAGTATAAAAAAGACGGATAAATAATAGAGAAGAGAGAGCCAGGTGTTTTGGTTGTCCCTTTTCTCCCTTTTTTTCATTTGTTATATGGGGCGTTATTTTTCAAGTGTACCCACTCAAAAAGTCAAAGTTGTCCGATCTAAGTCAAAATTAGGCAAAGTGTTGTGCTATTGGATACTAGTTTATAGGGGGAAAATTTTGTCATGCAGATAAGTATTGACCGATGAAAAAATTTTTTTATTATTAAATTTAGTAATAATACATGTTAGTATATTTGATCGCTCTCCGCAGTTTACAGGGTTGAGACTGCCATTCAAATGCCTGCATTACGTTCACTGATGAATTTTGAAAAAATTAAGTAAAATTAAAGCTCGGATATTTTTTCATGCAGATGTCTGGTCTTCTATCTGCCTTTCTTTCTGCCTTTCGTTTTTTAGTGACAGTTGTTTTCACTTTGTTTCCTAATTTTCCTTTCTTTTCTTTTGGGAAGTAGTCGCATTCCGTGGCTGAAGAAAATTTCTTCAATTGAAGTCTCCCATCTTCAGTAGTAGACCAGTCAGTGAAGCATGAAAAAGAGTGTTTTGGTATTACAATTTTAGAGTGAAAGCGATATCGATATTTGTGTAGTGCTGATGCCTGGGATGAAGGCCTACATTTTTTAACAGCAAATTCGCAAACGCAAGAAACTGCGCGCTGTTCAAATTTCGCGAAACCATATCTTTTGAAGATTGCGACCAAGATATCTTTTTGATATCTTTCATTTATAATTAAACTTTTTTTCTCAAAGATTCATATCTTGGTCGCAATCTTCAAAAAACATGATTTCGCGAAATTTGTACAGCGCGCAGTTTCTTGCATCTGCGAATTTGCTATTAAAAACATTTAGGCCTTCATCCAGGCCTCAGCACTACACAAATATCGATATGACTTCCACTCTAAAATTGTGACACCAAAACACTCTTTTTCATGCTTCACTGACTGGCCTACTACTGAAGATGGGAGACTTCAATTGCAAAAATTTTCCTCAGACACGGAATGCAACTAAGGTAAATGCCCTGGTAATTATCACTGCTTTAGTTATAGTCAGATGGTCTAATATTTTTTGTTTAACAAGACTCGTTATTGCCGCGTGTGATAAAAAATGTGATTGTAGGTTAGTTTAAATATCCTTTTATTAAATTAGTTTAATTTTATCGTATTAATACTTGATTGCGTACCTGACGATAACTAACGCATTTGTATAATTTGAATTTTAATCGTGAATAAAAATTGACTCCAATCAGAGATCATGTGAAGTGATCAAAATTGAGTTTTTCTATATCCGCTTTAATCGATTGAGCCCTTTGTGCAAATAAGAATTGTGTTTTAAATACAATTATAAGCATTTTTAATTTCTAATTTGGCTTAATGTGACAATTACTAGTGCATTTACCTTACTTCCCAAAATAAAAGAAACGAAAATTAGAAAACAAAGTGAAAACAACTGTCACTAAAAAAAACGAAAGGCGGAAAGAAGGCAGATAGAAGACCAGTCATCTGCATGAAAAAATCTCCGAGCTTTAATTTTACTTAATCCATAAAACAACTTTTTCAAAACGACCTCTTATTCAATAACTTGATTTTTCAAAATTTCGAAATTTTTTCAAAATTCATCAGTGAACCTAATGCAGGCATATATTATTACTTTTCTTAAAAACAATACCATGAAGGCACCACGGTGCGCCGCGGGACTCGAGCGCCAGCGTCATGCACGTACCAGAGTACTCAACGCGAACTACTAAGCTTTCTTTTAAGACCAAAGAAAACCCAAAAAAACTGTCTTATTTGGAAAAAAGTCAAATTTATTTTCGACCTTCATTTTTGAAGGTCAAATATTTATTTCTTGACAAAATGCGTAAGACCAATCGAAAGAGCGTGAAACCCCCTATCGAAACTGTACTAGACAAAATTCTTTTCTATCTGCAGGGTTGGTTTATGAATATTTTCAGTTTTCTTTTAATTGAATCTAAATAAATGTACCTCAATTTCTTGAAAGAAATCTTTTTATTTAAAATTTTTGAAAGAAGAATGCATTAAATATTAGCAATATTAGAATTACATTACAATTTTTGGACTGTTTCTTTTTCTATTTGGAAAATGTAATATTATAAATAGATTGGATCAGAATCAACTACAAACTTTGTCTACGTTTAACTTAGATCGGACAACTTTGACTTTTTCAGTGGGTACACTTGAGAAATAACGCCCCATGATCTGTCTCTGATGAACCGATTTCAATGTTGTTCAGAAACACATTTCTCTCATTTAACCACCTTTTGTGTAATTATTTTACGCAAATTGACTTCCTTGAGTATATGCTTTCTAAAACTGTTTTTTCACATACTTTTTTTAAAGCCTTCTTCAATTTTGTTACACAATTTGACTTTTTAAAGTTTATGTTTAAAAAATGTACTTTCAAAAAGCGTATATAATTAATTATATCAGGCTAAAATTATAGTATCTCCTAAGATGTAGAAGGAAACAATACAAAACTTGATAAATATCTTCAAATGGTGAAACTCTACACATCTGATCAAATTTTTCGATAAAATCACGCCCGGTTTTTATATAAAACTACTTTGCAAATCTAGCCTGAACGAAACGAAATAACCATATGAATGAAGTACAAGTTGACCTAATTTAATAAACTTTAAAGTCTTAAAAAATGCTATCACTGAAAAGTTAGGCAAGAAAAAGTTCATATTTTATAGTTAAGTAACAAATTTTGCTTAAGTCCGAATCAAATATCCGCTTTTTCCCCACTGTGCAGCGTATATACGATCCCATAAGATATAATTGTTAAATACACGTATTTTTCAGAATTAATCGCAGTGTTACAAAATAAATCTCATCTTCATTTTAAATTATAGTTATAGAGTTACAATAATATTAAATGTCCCCTGGTGTCTGAATTATTGATTAATAATAGAAGGTTATTTTATAGACTTTAAGATGTGAAATTTCAATTTAAATTCAAGTTTATTCATTTGACCAAAATAACGAATTTAGAAGCCCGAAAAGTATCGTGCAACAATTCGGTGTTACCCAGTAAGATACTTGATTAATAAATTAATCCAGACTACAAATATCCTTTGAGACAATAAAAATTTTATTTTATAACCTTGTCATCCGGCAACACAAAAGTTATTTGCAACTAGTGAAGTTAGTTGAAAAACGGAAAATAACCGATATTCTCCTTATTTTTTATCTAAAAATGATTTTAAATAAATTTAAAGTAATATTTTGTTTTTATGCTAATGATAATCTCAAAAAATTAACATAAAATTTGGTGTTTTATTAAAATTAATTTATATTGTAAAAATATGATGAAAATAAGTATTATTAGGATAATCGAGACATTGTGTTTGCTTAACTAAAATAAATCGTATATAAAAGCTAAGGGCACGCAAAAATCCATAGAATAAGAATTTTATTTCGGTAATTATTTCTTTAACTGATTGTATTATAAAAAAATAATAGCAATGAAATCATTATTTTCATATTTCAAGTCTTAAGTAACAAAATCAATTATTATTTTGACTTAGAAAATAATGTAAATGCTTTATATGAAAAGATTCTCATTAAACATAAAAAATTATAACTATAAAATTAGAGCGTACATCTTCATTATGCAAATTTATTATCAAATACAAAACTTTTTTCCTGTAGAATTCTATATGTATTTTAAAACCCAAAGTTGTCCACTTGGAATTCTATGTAGATTTAAAAATTTAATATTTGTGGAAAAATGTTCCCGAAGAAAGCCTCTATTTAAAATATCGATGGAAATATTCTCCCCGGAAAATCCTAGATGGCAACATTTTCCTGGGATAATACTATATAGAAAATCAACCCAAAGATTTTTTCGGAAAAATCCTATATATAGAGAAGTCAAAAAGGAGCTTCACAAGAAATTCTGTATCAGAAATTTCATCCAATTGCAGAGAAAGGTACAGGAATTTTCGAGTAAAAAAATGTTAACGTAAAATTCTACATGAATACCCAAATAGAGAATCTATGGCTAATTTATTTGAAAATCCAAGTGAAAATTCAATGGAACATTTCTATATATATTTTCCATAGAATATTTGAATCGAACTTTTTCATCTGAGATTTGCTATTTAGAATTTAAAAAAAAAACCCAAAAATCTGAATTCTAAACATAAATTTACCAACACAGTTCCGTACATAATGCACAATTCGATGGCAAAATTTCTACTTACTGGAATTAGAAATGTAAAATTTTATAAGGAATTTACATGAATCGTTTTCCACGTAAGATTCTACAATATATAGAATTTAAAATGGAAATTCCATGGAAAAATTTCCATGTAAAAATCCAAATAGAAATTCCATTCAAGAATAATTACTTTAAGTTCTATGTGTATAACATATTCATGGTAAAATTGCCACTGGGGAATAGCGACGAAATTTCATAGGAATATGTTCAGAATATGTACATTTTATGGGACTATTATCAGAGGGAATCACGAATGAAATATGACATTCTTTGAAATGGGTTTTATACTTTTTATGTCAAATTTGATGTCGAATATCATTCAAAGTTTTCATGAAATGATTACCGCTTAGAATTATATAGGAAATTCAGTGTACAACTTTCATTTTAATGCAGGGCACATTCTTTCGTATTTAGAAAACGCGTGATAAAATATTTCAATAAATTATTATTGGGCGTATCATATTTTTTTAATCATAATAAAAAAATTTCACGTTCTGTTAAATGGGGTTGGGATGAGTTAAAAGGGGTCGAGAATAACGTTACGTAATATGTGAAAGCTCTCTGATAAGATTAGTTCCTTTTGTTTTGGTGATTAAAAATGAGGGGATGTTTGAATTTTGAAATATAGGTCTCGTTATTAAATCTGACGTTTATCTGATTTTGTCAGAGGGTTGGTAAAGTGACAATAAATGAACTGAGGAAACGTGGGATGACCGGAGAAGAATTACGACGCATTATGTGGGGACGTGCGTCCTTCTCCACTCCAGTGCGGGAAAGGTAATCTTTAATCTTTACTCATTAGTGTGGGTTTAATAATCCGATTTTTTCAATCTTGGAACATTATAGTGAGGAAAAGTTGACTTTTTGGAAGACAAATCGGGGCCAAACAATAATAATAAACTTGGTCAATACCTTCAGGTCGCGCCCAACTTTCAAAGTTTGAATTTTTTACCAATTTTCTACAAGCGAATTTTGTATGAGCTAAAAAATTTACATAAAATAATTTTTTTCAAAAATGGTTAACTTGGAATTATTTGAAAATGCGCAAAAACACGTCTTTTTTTAATTTGGTTAATTTCACATATTTTGGAATAAAATAAAAAATGCAGTGCCTTAAATTTCTTCAAATGTAATCAAAGAAACATGCCATTATTCTGTTAGTATACAAAAAATTGTGTTATATGGTCTGCAAGGTGCGAGAAAAAAAATGCAAAAATCCTGATTTTGTTCTGATTTTGATATGAAAATTAATTTTTTCGTGCTCTCAACTTAATGGCATGTTTCTTCGATTTAAACTGAACAAATCTTAAGACAAAAATGTTCAATTTCTTTGGAAAAAATGTGCATTTAACTAAATAAAATAGTATATTTCGCGAATTTTCAAATAATCCTAACAACAACCAAAATTTTTGTTCGATTTCTATTTTTATATTAATTTTCACTAACAAACACTGTACTGACAAAATTTTGTTGTGCTTGATTTTTCTTCCCAAAAGGCAACGTTTCCGTAGTATTACGTTTCGAGTTTCAAAAAATCGGGGTTTTCGACTCACCGTATTATTCGTGCCAAGATCAGTTTCAGTTACGTACAATTTCAAGTTTCAAATCTTTCACAAAAAGTAGTCTCAGCCTCCAAAATATAAATTCAATTTTGAATATGTATCAAGAATTATGTTCCATCTTTAATAACTAATTTTTACTGATTAAATAATCATTTAATAAATAAATCTCACTCGAAATCTCATTAAGTTTTAATTGAGTCAATTTATTCAAACTGCATTCAATTGATCGAATTAAATTATTATTATTTCATACAATAATTAATTTGAAAATTTCAACAAGATTAGGCGAAGAGTTCAAATATAAATAATCTTATATTAATTTTAATTACTATAAAGTAAAATATTTTCTTAAATATTTTTGAAGTGTTTCCAAAGCGATAGCAAAGCTGTGTACTGCACTTTTATAAAGATCCTATCTTGACTCGAGTTTGCATTCTCAACCTGATGGAAACCTGAGCAAACTCAAAATGAAGCAATGACGTAAATCTCGTACGCAAACAGGAAAATATTACATGCTTTATTCTTCACTTTCAAAACATAACTTATTACTCATTCCTGCGATATGAAATGTTCTGTAGAAAAATATTGTATGGATTTTGATATTTTTTTGTATTTCTGCACATATCTTGCAGATGAAGTATAAATTGGTTGTTTTGTAGAACAAAAATTAAAATGATCTATTTTTTTAATTTTTTGTATAGCCCCAACATTGATGAGGTTGGCATGGTACCAGGAATTTTTGGTGATGCCTTAACTGCAGCCTTGGACGTAATGGCTTTTTCTCATGATCTTGATGTGACAACAGGAAATAATGAGCCTCCAAATGCCATTAATCAAACTTTAAAAATGCCAAGTGCACCATCGCAAGTCATACCAAATGGCCAAGTAAAAATTGTGACGAATGGTCAGCAACGAGAAACGATTGGCATTCAACAAAACACACCGAATAATTACTCACCTGCTCAAGTCCCAACTCAAAAAAAGTCTTTAATATCTGCCAAGCCTCTAGATGCGAAAGTTGAAGAGTCTTCAAAAATGAAACAGGATTCTGGTAAGAATTTATATTTGAAAATTAATTATTATAATAACTTTTGAATTCATTTATTCATTCCATGTCAAATTGACATCATATGTGGGCGTCCGCATGAAAAGGGCCCTTATGGTCGGCATGAAGTTACATCTAAAGGTATATAGATGGATAAATTCCCGGCATTTTAGGTCGAAAACCCTCTAAGATGAAAAACGAGTCATCGGGGCATTTTTGAAGTTGGAACTTCGAAAAACCGTTCTTAGAGAAAAACGCATCTAAACCTGGCGAGTGCCATGAGCACACGTGTTATACTTTTTCTTCGAATATGAAATATACCTACTTCCGGTTACTTTCTGGACATGACTATAGTCTCAATAGATTGACTATAAGCCCAAGTAACATCCCCTACTCAAACCCGAAAATAATAATTTGGACCTCAACTTAGAAAACGTGAATATCTCCAAAACTAGGAACCGGCCATAAGGGCCCTTTTTATGCGTATGAATACATATAGGGTGAACATTAAAAAGTTGGAATATTTCAATAAACATATGTTTTTTCAAAAGTATTTCAGAACAACACAAAACATTTTTTTATTCATATTAATGACGATAAATGTAAAACTAATAATTAACGAGATGAAGAATATTAGGCTCTTACTTGAAATTTCAGTTTTTTAAATCTAATGACAAATATTTAATTTAAGTCATTAGATCTGCTTTTAGAGCCATCATATAGGTAAGTCGAGATTTATTTTTGATTAAATAAAAAAATAATGGGAATATGAATTATTTTCCTTCCTACAACTAACTTCACTCAATGAAAATAAAGTTGGCGTTACCCGACGACAAGAATATCCTAAAAATGTTTGTATTTGAAAACATATTTTTACATGCGAATAAGCTAAACAATCAGATGTTTGCAGATAAGAAGTACACGTTTTCATTATTATTTTCTTCATAAACTCGCTTCCAAAATATGCTTCTTTTAGTTAGTAATCAAGTATGTCTTACCGGATGACACATAATTGTTGTACGATCTTTTTCGGGGTTTTAATTGATTATTTTCGTCAAATAAAGACACTTTAGGTGTAATTAACTTTTCACATCCTAAATTATCTTCAATAAAAATCAATTATTAACCAATCGGGGATATTTAAAAATTATATAATACCCAGAAATTAGAATTGAAAACAAAAAATAAACTTTATTTTGTAATTCTGCAATAAATTCTGACAAATACGTGTGATTAACAATTACATCTTGAGCTTTCTTTAAAAAGATATAACGCCATGAAAAAAGGTAGTCAGGGACATGTTACCGGATGACACTTATGTTGATACAGAGTGAACTAAAAATAATTAAGACATAGTGTATTATGCCAAAAAATAAGGATAATAAAATCCTGTAATAAAAAAAGTTATTCATTAAAACACAAACGTATAATATTTCAGGGACATTATATCCTCAACTGTTTAATTTTCACCCATAATATTATTGTCTTCTTATTTGAAGGCACATGAAGTGTTTCCTCTTGCAAGGACGTACGTTATCTTTGATTGAATTTGATTGAAACGTGATGCATAATTTAAAGATTATCATATTTATCGACTCAGTTTCAAGATCCTAATTTCAGAATTCTTCAACTTTAAAGGAAGTCTGGAATTTTTTAATTTTTAACGCTTTAAGTTTGAATTCATTAATTTTTTATGATTTCCATTAGAAATAATATAACTTTCAACACTTTTTGATATACATTGATTTTTAATATATACATAATTTGTATCATCTTTAAAACTGCTATAATTCCAATATAAAATTATAGTTTTGAATATGTGCAAGTCTAAAATACCCCAATTTTTGAGGTCTTAAAAGTAAATTGGAAAGGTTACAAAAAACTCTATTGTAACTGTAGTGTAAACAAATTTTTTTATTGGTATTATGACAGAATTATTTAAAGAGCTTCTAAATTTCAATTTTACGTTGTTAAAAGTTTGATAAATTCACGAATTTCAATTCAAATTTAAAATTCTTTATCATTAGAAGAGTTCTGATGCTTTCATTCTTTAGATAAGTATTTCATACTTCAATTGAAAATTTTTTCAGTTTTGTGAGTTTTAATTATTTAATTTGAATTACCTGTACAAATATTTGTTGACCGAAAAAAGACTTGAATTTGTTTATTGTTATTAGAAGCCATTCTGAAATTTTTATGTTTAGAACTTTACGGCTATTATTAAGAAACTTCTCGCGTGCGTAGCGCGTGAATCATACTTGACATTATTCAATAAATTGTTATTTATAAAACAGCAACCACTATCTTTATTTCATATTTGTTACTTTTAAGGGTTTTTATTTTGTACTTTTATCCTCTACCAAACATCTTTTCCGTCGATTTTTAAGTGTACTTTATTTCGTCATAACTTTAAAATAGCACGTAACCAAAACAACTATTTTTCATCTTTCCGAGAATAATTGCAACAAACAATATTCTATCATATTATATTTGAAAAAAATCAGAAATGATCATTTTCATTCGGACAACAATAAATTTTGCAGATTTTTCATATGCCCATTATTCGCGACGGCAGACGATAAATCATTATTTTCTAATAACCTAATGCACGTGACACATAAGCAGTCAAATTCATGTTTGTCTCTGGAGAAAATGAGGAACCATAGATATTATTTATTTCATGTATGTCTTTGTGATATAATAATTTATTAAACTATTCAACTGGTTTCAAAAAGTTTAAAAACTCTTATTAATTTGGTACCTATATTAGTTTTGTTATATTAGGAAAAATGATCAACATTGTCCTTTCGAGTTAGAAGTAAGAGCTTTGATAAATAGATTTATTTTAGAGGTATTTTAACCTTTCTTTTATTCAGTTTGAAAGAAAGAAAAAATGTTTATGAATATTCACGTGAAAATCAGATTAATGGCATATCATCACTTACATTACTTATCACTTAATCATACTGATTAGCCTCAAATTTAAACGGTAAATTGGCAACATCATTTCATTCACATTATTGATTAACTTCAATAGTATCAATCATTTCTTCATAACTCATACAAATTTCAGGTCAATTTCATGCGGAAGTTTTAAAAGCATTAATAGGTTAATCTTATTTATGCATTCCTTATTGCAAATGATATTGCTTGAATATATCATCTAGGTATTCCTGCAGATATGTTTAACAAAATAAAAATTAACAACATGCTTTTGAACTAATGATAAAATAAGGAATACTTGTCCTAAAATGTTTTAATTGATATCTCAAAGTGATTTGCAGTACCAGTAACATGGAATAATAAAAAAGGAACTGGGACTTTTTGTGTTGCCTCTATTAAAGTTGGAATCGCCTTTTTAGTATGTTCTGACAAATACTTTTAGCTGTGGTTAGTGTCCCTTTGTCTAATATTTTTCAAATCAATGAAAAGAAACTAAGAACGTCATGTTAAATTTGAATTGTAATTTGCTGCGGATTTTTAAACTTAAATTGCCGTGAATATAAATGTTATGTAATATAGAAGACTTCTAATTTTATATTGTGTGAAGTTAACTTTGTCCCCTCGATCTCTTATAAACCATTTTTTGGGATCGGTTTTTTATAGCCTTTCCAGTATGAACTGTTAGAGATACGAAAAAATGGACAACATTTTTAGATTCGCAATCCAAAGACCATAATTATTGAAGACAAAAAAACTTATTAATACATAAATAATAAATACCATGGAGATAATTAATATAAACATTCTATAAAATTTAAAGCGGATTAGTGATGACCCTCGGAGGCCTTGGTAGCTTTTGGGCTTATCTTCTAGTTATAAATATCCCAGGTTCTGTCTTGAGACAAATAATCTTGTCTCAAGACATCGATTTTTGTCCCTAAGTGGAAAATATTCATCTTAAGACATCAAAAATAGTCTGGTTCCGTCTCACGAGCTAGATATACAGAATAACTTGAAATTGTCTTAGATTAGTCTTAACCCAAGACAAAATCAAGACCAAATATTTTTACCCGGGATACTGTGGTCTTTTTGAACCTAACTGAAAAAAGCTTCCCGCAAAGAGCCAATTGATTATTTTGAGTAGATGAATTTTTCACACACTATTGGATAGTTACTTCAAAGATTGCTATGGGTTATTTAGTTCAAAATTTATTTCCAACATGAAAAAAAGATGGTAGAAGTTAAAACATAGCATGGGGTCTCTTTGACTCCAGCGAAGGGTTAAGTTTCAAATTGTAGAGAATATTACGATTTTAATTGAATCGTTAAAACTTGTTCAATTTCAAATGTCATCGTACACTTTTCGGAGAATACCAACTTTAATGGAGCACTAGAAACTGAGCAATATCAGATTTAATACAAAAGTTGAACCGTTTGGAATATCAAATTGACATAGATGAGATATAATGTTTCAAAATATAAGAATATTTTGAAAATTTTACACCCTCGAAAGTTAGAATATCAAAATTGTACATTTTTTCAAATATCTAAGATTTTTTAAATTAAAAATTATGTGTAAAAAGTATTATATATTATGAATGATATTTGTATGGGTTTAAATGATGTAGGTACAAAGTGGAATTATTTTCTAATTCAAAGAATTGCTTGTAAAGATTTGAAATTATGATAAAAAATGTACACTTTTACCATTTAATCATTTTTCCATTTGCTTTATTTAACTGCACATTTTAATTTACATTTGCACATTCTGGATACAGTAGACAACCCAGGAAAATAAAATCATGTCTTTCTCAAGAAATGTATACACCTGTTTATCAAAAAACGTGGCATTAATTTACTTAAAAAGTTCCACAATCTAAAAACCTTTTTGAAGAGCAATAACACTAATTTCATTTTTACCGAATTTGCTTCACTTTTATTTGCAGAAAAACCGAGTGAAATATTTATAAAATTTCTGTGAAGCTTTGACCAGGTAATTTTGTTTAACTTGAGATGGAAATTATTTTCCCGGGGACGTACCATCTCACATGCGGCAAGTCTCTCTGCGAAAAGTCACATCTGCGGCATGTCACACCTGCGGCATGTCACATTAGCGGCATGTCACAACTGCGGCATCTCTATTTAGCGGCACCCCTGTGACTGACCAAAGAAATAATGTTGGACAAACCCCTATCCCTTTTCCAACGTCTCGTAGGAGGAGGGGGGGGGAGGCACCCCTGTGTCTGGCCACAGAAATAATATTGGACGAATCTCTTTCCACTAGTAAGAGATGCCGGTAGGTAGAGATGCCGCAGATGAGACATGCTGCGTATGTGACATGCTGCGCAGATGTAACATGCCGCAGGTGTGACTTGCCGCAGAGAGACTTGCCGCATTAGACAAGATATGGACCTCTTTTCCCTTTGTTCCGAACTCACGAGTTTGACGAAACTCGACCGCACCTCTGAATAAATTGAAGGAATAATCCCTCAAACCGTTCGGAATTATCTCTGGTTTTAGAGTTAAACAAACCAAAATGAGTCATTCAGTAAACGTGACTTTATACTCATATATTATACCTACTTACATCTGTTCTGACAAAAGAAAAATCCATGATAATTTAAAACGTTTAATTATGCTTTTATTACACAAATAAGTAATAGAACTCTTCTGGAATATTTCTGACTACATTATCAAGTAGTTGCTATAATTACCTGTTAGAGAAATAATTTATGAGCACTCGAGCAACAAGTATACAATTAACCTCACGTGGAGAGCTTAATCGATTACAGCAACAGCTGATTGGGAGTTAAATTACATTGTGGACTTGTGAGTAATTCAGTAGATTCTCTGGTCAACTGCTTTAGTACTATTGTTTAAAGCTCTTTATTTCATAAAATTTAAACTGGATAGAGCTCGAAAACAATATTATCTCTAAATCTGAATAAGTAAGAAGTTACTAATGAAATGGTGCGTTAATAATTCCATTAGTTGGGAATTTTTCCCGGCTAATTGAATTAGTACCTATTTTACATTTAGTAAGTAACAACTCCTTACTAACATAATTAGTAACGATTTTACTATGAATTAGTAGTTTTAGTTTAAATTTAGTAGAATTAGTAAAACAATACATACAATACAGTGTAAATAATTAGTAATTTTAGTAGAACATATGAAGAATTAGTAAATAAACTGACATCGTGACAACTTTTATCAATTGATTTAGAAAGAATTCCGAATAATTTTTAGTGGGAAAGTAATAATTCATAGCAACATCATTACTTATGTAACGTGTAAATTTAGGGTGGTCCAAAAAAGGTTTGATTTTTCTCTTCTAAAATAGGTCTCCCACAACTTATTCCGTTTGGTGTCAAAATGACAGCTGCATTTTTTAAGCATTTCTGAGATATATTTAGGGGTTGCACAAGCTCATTTTTGCAAAAAAGTTCTTATTTTATTCTAAATGCAGCTATAAATGGATTAATTTACTCTGACATACCTGAAATATATTACTTTCAGTGAAATACGTCACCTACATTTTTAACTAACTAAAAAAATATATATTTAGGGGTCTCGCAAGCCCATTTTTGACAAAAAGATGCTTCTTTTATTTGTAATTCTAATCAGCCGGAAAGGTGGTAGTTAAAAATTTAATTTTGATTTGTGAGTTTTTTGTTTTCTGATTTTGGCACATAAAATGTTTCATAACAAAGGAAATTTCATTTCGATCTTCAATGAATTATTTTATGTTAATTGTCTCTGTTAATTGATTATTTTACGTTGGCGTACCTAGACTATATTACTTTTAGTTACATACATCAACTAGATTTTAGAAAATTAATATTTGGAAGATGTTATTACCATTTAAGTTAACGTCCGAGTTTTTCAATTTTTAATTAATATAAATTTTGATGTTAAAACGATTACTTCGGACAAATAAAATTTGAGAGGGCTGAGGCAGATTTTTTCTTGTTTCTCAAATTTTATTTGCCTGAAGTAATCGTTTTAACATCAAAATTTATATTAATTATAGATTTTAGAAATAATTTCTTTGAATATTAGAGGTCACACAGGCCTATTTGTGCAAAATTGCTTATTTTATTTTAATTGCTGCTGTTAATGGAACATTTTGCTTTGACATATATGGACTATTGTACTACTTTTAGTGAAATACATCACCCGGTTTGAGAAATATATACTGATGTGTCTAGCAGGCCCATTTTTCAAATATGTTAAAGAAAATAATAATGCGTTACCAGAGGCAATCAAAATAAAAGAGGTAAGAATTTTTTCGAAAAGGGGCCTAAGATGCCCCTTAATATTCTTTTGAAATTATTTTAATAATATGGGCAATTAAAGTGGAATAAGCATTTTTTTGCAAAAGTAGGCTTGGGAAACCCCACAATTTTTTTCCGAATGCTAAAAAAAATTCAAGGTCAATTTGACACCGAAACAAACAATTTAGAGGGGAACCATTTAGAAAAATAATAAAGCTTTTTTTTAACACCCTAGTGTACAAGAGTAAAAATATGTCTGCTAATAAAATTGGTAACGATTTAACTAAGAATTAGTAATTTTAGTAGATATTTAGTAGAATTGGTAAAAAACTAGGGAAGTACAGAAAAGGTTGGGACGGGTTTTGTTTCTGGCCCATAACTTTTTTCCATGATAATATTTTTGGGCTATTAAATAGCTAAAAGTAATTTTAAAACATGACAGTGAACTTTTTAGTAAATATTTATTTGTTCAATTGTGTTTTTATAATAAAATGAGCAATTACAAATCTCACCTTTGATGGCTTTAATCAAACCCTCGAAATCAGTGATCCCCCGTTCACTTTTTCGCTTGTAACGAGACATGCTGAAATTCCGAGTGTAAAAGTACATAACAATGACTGAAAATGCGATTATTTTGATTATTAACACGCGAAAGTTACTCCAAAGACACTTTTCAGTGAAAAAAAACAGCGTATAGGTCTCAAAAACCGTGTCCCAAATTATACGGTACATGTGTCCCAACCTATTCATTTATAGACATTTTTATATTGTTGGGGGAAGAAAATTATCTGCACTATATGCAAAATCCTCTTCAGACATAACAATTCATTTGATTCATAACACTTTGAACTCATTGACCTAGCAATTTGGATGAAAAATATTCAGTTAATGAGGGTTGAATAATGTCAATGTGATAATTTTTCAACTCCTTGTAAACACACTGTTTGGTGCAGCTGCAACAATCATGAACCATCACAACGAGTTAACATAGAAAGTGATCTACTATTGATATTAATATGTGACAGTAATAACAGGTGTCACCAGTGAAAAGAAATGGAGAAAACACGCTATCCCAACCTATACAGTTTCCCAACCTGTACGATACTGCCCTACTAATTCATATGTATTAAAATAGTGTCTAACTGGATTAGTAAGGAACTTAATCTATATCTATTGTTATCTATTGTATCTGTGATTGATATGAATTTTACACGTTTGTAAAGGTCGTAAGTATAAAATTAAAAATTTGAGCCCACATTGTGAATAGTTTGAATAATTATTTTCGACTTTTATCCTATATTAGCAAATGCTGCTTGTACAGACAGACCATTTTTGGGGCACAATATAAAGTGATTTTAAAAATCTTCAACGCTTAAATATTGAGATCTACTCTTGATTTTTATCCTTTTCAATTCAATATAGGTAATATCTGTAAATCTCATACATTAAGAAAAATTCTTAGTATTATTTAAAAAATTTTTGTTTAAATTTTTAGGTTGGCATAGGTGCGTGACAGGACATTTTGCTTACTGTTTTATTTATAATTTCTAAACGAAGTCGTCTACAATTTTAAAACTTTACTAAATTTTTGCTCTAGTATAATTGCATTCCCAATAAAATTTAAAAAAATGTACCAACTTTTCACTTGCAATATCTTGTTTTCGACCGGACAATATCGTCTGTTCGTTCTTTGGATTAGAAAATCCACTTTTTTGAAAATTAAAACAAAAAGGTTTCCTATTGGTTTAAAAATTTAGTTGAATTTTTTATATGTGCGGTTATTACTAGTAAATACTAATATAATATTAGAAATTGAAAAACAAAATTTTTGCTGAATTTAGAATTTTTTGAAAGTATACAAAAAACGCTATATTAAAAAAAAGAATTTGTTTGATTCAAACGAATTTTTTTCTGCGTGTGCTTAAAGCGTTCGAAAATCGCGAAAAAATCCAAAATCCCAATATCCCAGCATTCCTAAATCGCAGACAAATTTTTTTTTTGAAAAAACAAAATGATAACATGTTTCTTTGGTGAAAGATGAAGGAATATCAGGTTCACCATATTCAACTTTTTCCAAAATTTGTGTATTTCACTCAATCCAAAAAATATGGTTTTTGCACATTTTCCACAAATTCTAAAATAGGCAAAATTTTTTTGAATTCCTAGTTTCATATTAGTATTCACTAATAGGGGTTTTTAATTTTTTTAATGTGAATTTTCACATTCAAGGAACGAACAGAAGATATTGTCAGATCGAAAGAAGGTTTTGCAAATGAAAAGTTGATACAGGTTGGCAATTTTTTCAGGGTATTAAAATTCAATCAGAAAAAAAGTGGAAATCGAACCGGGCAAGTAATCATCCTTGAATATTTGTTATATTAAATGTAAAAATTTAATTAAGTTTTGGTGAAGCAATCAGAATGAATAAATAAAATTTCTGCTAGAGCAACTCGTAAAGGTCGACTCATAAAATTGTTCAGTTTGTCAAATCCTCTTCGAATCCTTCCATTACAGGACGAGCTTGCGTTTAATTTACTCAGCGTTCAAAAGACACAATTGTAAGGTTCCAAATCAAGGTAGATAGAGGGAGAGTTCGCTCGTTCACATTCCTCTCTAAAACCTTTTCTGCCATTCACTTTTACGTTGACTCGATTCTTTGAGGATTCGGAGAACGCGAGGATATCCGGGTCTCCTAAACTCGAGATTTTCATGTCTCTGCATTCCAAGTGATGGAACGCTGCAATTTCCCAAACCAAAGTACAGGGCCATTTAATTTTATATGGTCTTAATACGATTTTGTCAGCTTGGAATAGAAGCAGAATCTATTAGAGGTTTATGTGAAAACTCACTGAAAAATTTCTTCTCAAAATATTCATAGAATACCCAGGTAGAAATAATAAGTATGGGATTGATACATCATTGACTTTCAGAAGTATAAAAAATGTATGGCAAATGAGAAAATCCCATACTTCAAGTATATTGAAGAAGTATAGCTAAAGTACAGGCCATCCAATTCATATATACTTATGAGAATGGTTAAAGTATCGCACATAGAATAGAACTCATTTGTTATTCAAGATATGCCAGCAACGGGATAAAAATATAATGCACCATAAATGACAGCTTGTCCGAAAATGTAAAAAGTTCGCGGGTCTAGTGATTCCGTCCATTTTTCCTCACGAAATACACTTCCGAATTTAAAATAACCTTCTGTCATTTTCAGCGTTATGGGAAATCATTACAACCTGAACATCTATAATGGAAAATTTATATTCTTCTCATATCACATATGGGTAAGGGATCCAGAATCATTTATCTCTAACCATACAGTGTTATTAGCATAAAAACTCAAAAGCTTTAAATCAAATAATTACTTGGATAAAATATTAAATCTTTAACTGTTTATAATATAAAGTCAGATAATATAATTGATGTTGGAATGAAGATTTTATTTATTTGCATTTAACTTATTTCAGAAGTTGCTAAAAATATTTTTGGATGTTATAAAAAGCATGACTCTGTAGCCATACTATAGTCATACTTTTCCTATACTTTAAACTTGAGCTATACTTTACAGACATATTTTAGCCATACTTTGACAAAACTTCAGCTATACTTCAGATATAATGCAAATATACTTCTCAGCAATACTTTCCTTATACTGCAAGCATACATTGTTATGCTTTGCTTATATTTAAGCCATTCTCGAGAAAAACTACTTTAAAAAATCCACGCACGTTGCATGCACCGTGGCGCGAGTCTTTTAACTCTCGGTTAGATCAGGCGGTATCGCTCCGAATTTGTAAGCGGAAAGTCTGGATTCAATTCCTGCTGCCCTCATTTTTTGCCAATTTTTTCATTACATGTTTTTTATTGCAACTGACTATTAAATTGATTTAAATCAAACCAAAATATTCATTTATAGCCATGTTTTTTCACAAGAAAAAAATGTTTTTTTAACCTTTACCACGTTTACCTCAAGAAAAGTTTCTTTTAAATGAAAATGCTCTTTTTTCTTCATTTAAATATGAAGAAATAGTATAATAATGTAAAATATATAAAGAATATGAATATATTAAATTTCCTATGATTATTATAATATTCATGTTTTTCAAGGATGTCAGGGCACTGACTTATCCTGTAAATATTCGTTTCGGAAGTGGTGAAGGTTGAAAAAACTAATTGTTTGGTATGGAAAAAATGGTTAGGTATCAATAATTTGGTTTAATTTAAATAATTTGAATAGTCAATTGCAATCACAAAAAAATTTGAATGAAAAAATTAAATTGAAAAATATCAGGCCCAAGAATTATGGCGTTACAAATATAAGATAGCGTCTAGCCTTTGATTTGTCCAAAATTTTGGACTTCCAGGATGATAGGATGATTTCTAAAGTCGAACTTCTTATTCTGCTAAAGTTGTAAAATATATCATTGAAAAATGAAGAAATTGTCTATTTTTGAAATATTTAATTGGCCGCCATCTTATATTTTCTCAAAATTTTGTACTTCTACCATCACTTTACAACAATGTATTCGATTTTTTACAATGTTTAGACATTCTGAATTATTAACTATATAAAATGCAATTTTTGAAACTATTTGTTTGATCCGCCATTTTGAAAATTTGAAGTTTTTCAAACTTAGGATATTTTAAGCGTGGCATAGAAATTATCGTTCTATGTGCATGATTGATCACAATAAAAATTGACAATGTAAGATAAATGAAACGTTCTTGCACAATTTTCCAATGTGAATCTTATGGGAAACTTCAAGGATTTGGATCAAATTTGAAGGACGTTTTTTTTGCATTCACATCAGAATCGCGTGTAGGTGTAAATGATTTCCAAAAAAAACCACCTAAGTTTTTTATGTCAAAGGCAAAAATCAAAGACTTCGATTTTGCTCATTTCTAATTATTTTGTAATGTAAAGAGCACTAAAAATTGGTGGTAAAAGATTTTGGAAAATTTTCAACTTTGACATTTTTTCAAAGATTTTTTAACACTGTATCTATAAAATCGAAGAATGGCTACTGTTAATAAGGAATCATGTAGAAACTCTCAAATCTTAACATTAATAATAAATATTATGAACAAACCCTGATCTACTTCCATTTAACATTATTTTTGTATTAGGAATTTTAATTTAAAATGTTTAATTAATCGAATGCGCACAGTAGAAAGAAAACTTGATATGTTTGTGATTTTGTTTTCTTTTCTATATTGTCTATGTGCCACCATACCTTTAGTCAGGATGGATGTATCAGTATACATGTTTTTTTGTTTATTTCCGACGATAACTTTGGCCAATATTGAGGTAATAGCATACGTTTGTTTTAAGTGCACCTCATAATGGCCAGAGTAACATAGGCCGATAAAGATTACATTTTTTTTAAGTCACAGTCTGTATTGTTTCTAAATAGAGCCGTGCAGTAGCGTGTTTGTTAAACGATCGATATTATAAAAAGTGTAGTCGAAAGAGAAAACACACCTCTACCCCATTTCCAGTTATAACCTCTCAATTCGAAGGGTAAAAAAAGGGGAATTCTAGCGGGTAACTTTTTTTGATGGGGCGATATTAGAAAAAGGGTATATGTGATGGACACACATTCCTACCCTTTTTCCAGTAGCTCACCGCTCTCCCTTTCCATTGCACCCTATTGTGTTGTATATTTTCTGTCGTTATGTAAATTAGAGAATACAAATTCAGACCAATGCTAATCATAAGGGGATATAAGGGGCTTGCTATATAGTGTTATGTTATCTATATTCATCTATTTTGTTTTTGACAATCCATACGAGCGTACGGAGTTATGAAAGTTATGAAAATCACAAGCTCGTTGAACTGAATTATATTCAACTAAAATTCACTGAAAGGCGAGTACTCCAGGGGGAAAAAATCACTCTAAAATTAAAAAACAAGAATATTATGTCATTATATTTATTTATTGTAATAAGCCGTGGAGTCTTATAATAAAATTGATTAATGTTTTAAATTGAGGAATTAAATTTTTGAAATAAAATCAATAAGCGTATTCGAAAGGATTATATCCATACTCTATCATATGAATGGAGTGGTGGGGTAGCATGAATTATTAGTAGATACAATTAATCATTAAATGTGTCATATATAATCGGCATGCATATATATATTATATATATATATATTTATTTATTTATAAATATTTATTATATTTTTCGAAATGAAAAATCATTTTTAATTTTCTCAGGAATCTTAAGAAAATTTAATTACTCACTTGAAACCTTTCAGAATTCTTTTAAAAAAATTTAAAATTTTTGTTTAAAATCTTAAAAATCTACATTTTTTTAAATTAAAAAAAATTCTATCTTTATAAAAAAAGAGAGAAAAACTATGTTAGATTTTGAAATTCCTGAAATTATTATTTGTTTTCTAAAGAAATATCATAATAAATTATGATTAAAACCATAAAAATGTATTTTTAAATAGAAACTGAAAATACGAATTTGAATATATGGATTCAACATCTTGAAAATATTTGAAAATGCCCAAATATTTCAAATATTTGAAAATAAATCCAGATTTTCCATATAAAATTTCGAATAACTATTTTTTTTTTTAAGTTTTTGATCATTTAAGTCCGAGCTAAAATTAGATTCTGAGATCTGAGAAAAAGAAAATAAGTATTATAATTTTCTTTTTAAAGATATATAAATATAATTTTCCTAAAATCCTTGAGAAAATTCAAAAAGAATGTTGAAGATTTTAGATTTATTGAAAAAGAATCTAGAAAATTTCAAAAAACATTTTTTTATTTTACAGAATTTTACAAAATATTAGGAAAGATTCGAGTCAGTTTAAAAAATATTTTAAACTTCCAGAAGTTTTGAAGAATTTCAAAAGTATTTTATAAATTTTTGAATAATTCAAAAATCTTTTTAAATATACTCTTAAAATTCATTTTTAAAAATAAAAAATTAATTAAAATTTTCCCAGAAGTTTTGAGAAAATTTTTTTATTCTTGAAATCTTTCAAATTTCTGAAAAAGCTTCTAAACTTTTTTTCAAAATCTTCAAAACTGTAAATTTTGTTAAAATTTTTATTAAGTCTTGTCAAATTTTAAATTATTTTTAAATTCTTTCAAAACTTCTAAATATCTCTTAAACTTACTCGATATTTTAAAAATTGTTTCATCTTGCAAAATTTAAAGATTTTGTTTTAAAATCTTGTACACTCCTTTTTGAAATTTTCAGAAATTATTTAAAACGTCTTGAAATCCTTTTTAATTTTCCTCGGAAGTTTAAGAACATTTTTTCTATTCTCTTGAAACCTAAAAAATTTCTTAAAAAGGTTTTTTTTCGAAATCTTCAAAAATCTACATTTTCAAAAAAAAAATTTGAAATATTTTTGTATCGTTTCAAAGCTTCTAAATATCTCTTAAACTTGCTCGAATTTTTTCTAAAATATCATAATGTTGCAAAATTGAAATTTTTTTCTTTAAAATCTTCTGCATTCTTTTTCGACATTTTAGAAAATCATATTAAATCTTTTTCAATTTTTTCTTAAAATTAATTTTTCGAAATGAAAAATCTTTTTTATTTTTCTCAGGAATCTTAAGAAAATTTAGTTACTCACTTGAAACCTTTCAGAATTCTTTTAAAAAATTTTAAAATTTTTGTTTAAAATCTTAAAAATCTACATTTTTTTTAAATTAAAAAAAATTCTTTTCGGGTTTTAAATTTATTCTGATTGTTTTTAAAACTTCTAAATATCTCTTAGACTTACTCGAATTATTTGCTAAAATTTTGTAATCTTGCAAAATAAAAAAATTGTGTTTTAAAATATTTTAGATTCGTTTTCGAAATTTTTGGAAATTGTTTGAAATCTTTTTTAATTTTCCCAGGAATCTCAAGACAATTTTTGCGTTCTCTTGGATTGTTACAAAATTCTCAAAAAGCTTCTTTTTTTCGAAATCTTTGAAAATCTACATTAAAAAAAATTTTTAGAAATTTAAATATTTTTGTTTCGTTTCGAAACCTCTGAATATCTTTTAAACTTACGCGATTATTTTTAAAATGTTGTATCTTTCAAAATTGGAATCTTTGCTCTAAAATATTCGACATTCTTTTTCGAAATTTTAGGAAATCATTTGAAATCTTTTGATTTTTCCAAGAAATCTTAAGAAAATTGTTTTATTCTTTTCAAACCTTACCAAATTCTTAAAAAGCTTCGTTTTTCAAATTCTTTAAAAATCTACTTTTTTTAATTCTTTGAAATTTTGTAATCGTGCAAAATTGAAAAATTTTGCTTTAAAATCTTCTCGATACTTTTTCGAAATTTTAGGAAATCATTTGAAATATTTTTATATTTTTTTCTTGAAATTCATTTTTTTTTATTAAATATTAAGATAAATATCATTTGAATCTCCACAGGAATCTTAAATTTTTTTATTATTCTCTTGAAACCTTTAAAAATTCTTAAAAAGATTCTTCTTTCGAAATATTCAAAAATCTACATTTTGTTTAAAAAAATTGTTTAATCTTCTCAAGATTTAAATTATTTACGAATCTTTTCAAAACTCCTGAAACATTTTAATATCTTTTGAAATAAATCAGTTTTCCAACAAAATTTTCTATAATCCTGAAAAATCAACAAAATTGTCTAAAAATCTTCCAGATTCTTTTTCGATATATTTAAAAATATTTAATATTAATAATTTAAACTTTCTCATTTTTTTGAAAATGTGAAAAAGTATTAAAAATTTATTTACAATTAAAATTGTCTCTTTTATCACTAATGTTTCTAAACATTCAGAAATAAATTTTTTTCATGAAATAAAATTACTTTTTTGGAAATTTGAATTTACAAAACTGAATGCGCAGTAAATTCGTAAAATAAAAAGAAATAAAACATATATTTGGTATAATGATGCTATTTTTCGATTTGAATAATAAATAATAAATTTGTTTGGATCACCCTAGTGATTAACCCTTAAAGACTTTTTTAGAATTTTCCCTAAAATAGAGGACTTTTAGGAAAATTTTGTTCTGAAACTTGTAAAAATTAAAACCATTTCGATTATTATTTTAGTAAATACCATAATTTGAAATAAAATTCTATACTTCAGTGACCGTGGGATTTTTTGAAGACATTATCATTCCACCTCAGAAACTGCAGCATGAATCGAGATTTGATGAGACTGAGAGAATTTGGGTCTGGGAATACAAAACTGATGATGGCGAAAAGCACGATCTATTTATGGACGAACGTAATTAATATTTTAGTTTACAATATATAATAATTAAAAAATATAAAAATTTAATAATATATTTAAATACTGCCAATTTTTTTACAGACGAAATTATTCGATTCAGAGTTGTCAACGAAGTCTTCTCCGAGACTTCACCAACTAGTCCTCAAGTTACTGGCGAAGCAGAAAAGACCGAGACGAAAAACAGTTCGCCATACACTCTATGGGTTTGAAAAATTAAATTACTACTATTTAATATTACTCTTGATTATTAAACTTTTTAAAAATGCTCAAAAGTCTGAATTTACAATTAAAACCCATTCTAATATTCACAAATTTTTGAAATTTTCTCACTTTTTGAATTATTCTAAACTGTTTTTCGAAAATTTGTACCCTTATTTTTTGAAAATTAATTTTAACCAACAAAAAAATTTTTTTTTATCAAAACAGATTAATTTTCGATAAAATAAATGAATTTTCAACAAAATAGTTTAAATTTTCAACCAAAAAGACGAATTTTCAACCAATTTTCAATTTTCAACGTAATTAGGAAAATTAGAATACTATTAGTATAAAATAAATATCAATGATTTAAATTGAATAATTTGTTCAAAATAATGGAAAAATTAATCATCAACTAATTTAAAGATGTTTTTAAATTGAATTAATTTAATTTAATTTAAAAATCATTAGATATCTTAATTTAAAGTAATGGTTTTTTAAATCATTTATAGTAATAATAATAAAATCGTTAAAAATCATACTAAGATATTATAAACTTAGGAAATGGACGTCTAACTAGTTTTTTTTTTAAAGTTAATTATTTCTGTTTAAAAAGTTTACTCTTATATTTTTTGTGTGAGATATTATATTTCGCGATTAAAAATTTTATTATTTGGTTGAAAATTTAATTAATTGGTTGAAGATTCAAACAACTTGATAGAAAATTAACTTTTTGTTGAAAATTTAAATTTTTTGTAGAAAATTTGTCTTCTTAGTAGAAAATTAACCTTTTTGGTTCATAATTTAACTATTTTGTTTAATTTAAAAAGAATGAAAATTCGTTTTTTTTTTAATGAAAATTAATTTTTATTACTGAAAATTTAACTATTACATTTTTAGATGAATAATTATAATTTTTTGTTGAAAATTCAACTATTTGGATGATAATCCATGGACTTTGTTAAAAATTCGTCTTTTTTTGGTAAAAAAAAAAATAATTTACTTGGTTGAAGATTTATTTCTTTGGATAAAACTTAAACTATTTTTTTGTAAATTCATTATTTTTTTTAACATTCATCATTTTAGTTCAAAATGCATTTCTCCGGTTGAAAATTGTACTTTTTTGTCGAAAATTCTTCTTTTTTTTTAAATAAAACTTAATTTTTTCAATTGAAAATATAACTATTCCATTTATGGTAAAAATTTATATTTTTTACTTGAAAATTCATGTATTTTGTTGAAAATTCATCGTTTTTGGTAGCAAATTAATCTATTTTGTTGAAAATTCATCTTTTTGGTAGAAAACTAATTTTCCTGGTCGAAAATGTCTTTTTGGTTAAATATTCAACTACTTGGTTGAAACTTCAACTACTTTATTTAAAATTCAGTTTGTTTTTGAAGATCCATTATTTTAGTCGAAAATTCATTTATTGGGTTGAAAATTTTTATATTTTGTTGAAAATTAATTTTTTCTGCTAAAAATTAGTATATAACTATTTCATTTTTAGTGAAAATTTATCTTTTTTTAGTTGAAAATTCAACTATTTGTTTAAAAATTAATTTCTTTTAACTGAAGATTTAACGATTTCATTTTTGGTTGAAAAATTATATTTTTTAGTTGAAAATTAAAATATTTGGTTGAAAAGTGATTTTTTTTTGTTGAAAATTCAATTATTTCGCGGACAATTAATGTATTTTGTTGAAAATCGTCTTTTTTGGTAGGAAATTAATTTTCTTGTTTGAAAATTCATCATATTGATTGAAAATAAACTTATTTAGTTGAAAGTTAAACTCTTGTGTTAAAGATTCATCTATTGCAGTTGTAGATTCAAAATTTTAGTTTAAAATTCATCACTCTGGTAAAAAATTGTGTTTTTTTTGTGGAAAATTAATTTTTTGAACTCAAAATTGAACTATTTCATCTTTGACGGAAAATCTATCTTTTGTACTTGAAAATTAAACTATTTCGTTGAAAATTGATCTTTTTCATTTGAAAATTTAATTATTTTGTGAATAATTCACGTATTTAAAAAAAATCATCTTTTTTGGAAAAAATTAATCTTCTTGTTTAAAACTTCATCTTATTGGTTGAAAATTTGAGTTTTCCAGCTAAATATTCATAATTTTAGTTGAAAATACATAACTTTGGTTGAAAATTTGTTTGTTTTATTTGGTGAAAAATTATTTTTTGAACTGAATATTTAATTATTCCATTTTTGGTTGTTAACTGATCTTTTTTAGTTGAAAATTGAACTATTTAGTTTAAAATTTACTTTTTTTAGTTGAAAATTCAAATATTTGGTTAAAAACTTACCTTTTTTTACTTAAAAATTCATGTATTTTGTTGAAAATCCATCTTTTTGGTAGAAAAT
>JAABKJ010002949.1:0-26845 GCA_011634705.1 Andricus grossulariae
GCGCTCTGGCCAATCATAGGCATCGTAGAGAATCTATACAAGAACAACGTAACCTGAAACTTCAGTTTCAGGTCAGCTCTGAAGAAGTGAACTGCAATGTTCACGAAATGTCAGCAAGTTTCGTAGTTTTGCACACGATTGAAACCCGAAAAAGCTTTAAATTTAAATTTATCATACTTGGTTTAAAGTTGACGTAATTTGTAAAAAATTCATTTCTTTTAGTTGAAGGTTAATTATTGTAGTTGAAAGTCCAACCAATTCATCGTAAATTAAATATTTGGTTAAGAATTCATATTTTCAAGTTGAAAATTCAGCTGCTGTATAGAAAAATCTTTTTGGCATACAAATTCAGCAGTTTGGTAGAAAATTAATCGTGTTTCTTGAAAATTCGTCATTTTAGTTGAGGATTCAACTATTTTGCTAAAAATGTCTCTTATTCAGTTGAATTTAACTGGTTAATCATTAGTTTTTTTGTTGTTGTTGAAAATTAGTTTTTTTAACTGAAAATTTAAGATTTCATTTTTAATTGAAAATTAATCTTTTCTAGTTTAAAACTCAAGATGTTTCATGGGATTTCAAAGGATTTCTAGGGATTTTACAAGAATTAAGGGATTTAGAAACTTCAAAAGATTGAAAAAATCTAGTTTATTTGCGAAGATTTCAAGGAATATTTCGAAATTTAAAAAAAAATTTCGAATTATAGAAAAAGTCACGAGAATCAAAATTTCCAAGGAATTTAAAATGGTTTCGTAAGGCTTCAAAAAAATTCAAGTGTTTTCAATATATTTCAGTGGACTTCACAAGATTTAAGGGACTTTATAAATTTTCAAGAAGTAACATTCGAGGGCATTTAACGAGATTTTAACTTTCCAGAGAATTTAACGAGATTTTAACATTTTCAAGGATTTTCATAAAATTTACTGGAAAACTAGAACTTTTATTTACCGTAGAAATACCGAGGAATGACCATGAATTTTATTCAGTGACCGGGATTTTTTTCTTGATTGTACTAAAATGCAGCGAAAAAATGCTTTGATAGGTATATTATTACTCCTAGTTTTTTCCATCACGAGCGATCACGAAGCGTTTTAGTTCTGCATCATAATTCGAAATATTGAAAAAAAGGTTCAAATAGATTTTAATATTTCTCGCACCTGTGATCGAAAATTAAATAAAACGGTTTGAAATATAATATAAATAATATAGTGATCTGAGCGTATAGTTATCTTTTCAATTCATTAAGATATTATTGTAAAAATAGTTGCGAATTGTAATTTTTCCTAAATTTTAAATACAGTCTGAAATTATAAACATTTTTCAATGATCTTTGGCTTATTTTGTAGTACAAAAGTTGGAAATAAAAAGTTGTGAATATTTGAAGTCATCTGATTTCCAAGAAAAATAATAATGATAAATTAAATGTACCTATATTTTAAAAAAGTTGTATAGAAAATTCTTGATAACTTATTTTATTCATTTTAATAATTTGTTCCTCAGTTGGAAAAAAATGAAAATTTGAGTAACTTTTTGTTTATCCAATTTTAACTTTAACATTGAAAAATATTTATCATTGCGAATTATTTTGGTGGATTGGGTTGAAATATTAACAATAATCTGAAAACGAAAATTGTAGTCATAAGATAATCAGTTGCGCTTTAATAAGTTTTAATGAATTAAATGACTAATTAAACTCGGGAAATGAAAATTTGACAGGGGGAAAGCCGGAATCTCGGAGGAATCTCGGAGGTCTCAAACGATTTCAGGGTTTTTAAAAATGATTTCAATGAATTTCAAAGCTTTCAGTGCATTTTAAAAGATTCGAAAGAATTTTACGCGATTTTGTGGAAGATGTATATTAAATACCAGACTCCAAAAATATTTAATCACTCGATCTAATATTTAAAAAATTGCGTGGCAATATTTTGCTGCTTTCTTTAATTTGTACATTTTTTGGAATTCATTAAATGAGTCCGAGCCCTTATATTGTTTAAATATGAAAGTACTTGGCTTCTGATCTATACAGGTGACATGAACCTGAATACTTTCTTCGAAGCAAGTGTTCCTTAGAGTCTTTCAATTAAAAGCGTCGTTAAATTTTCAATGCTTCTCCACTTTATCCATTTCTTGAATTCCACTAAGCTCTTAAAATCCAATTTCATTCGAGTCTTGTAAGATAATCTGCACTAAAGCAAATTTAAAAAAATAATTAGAGTTTTACTCGTTTTCCAAGTTTAATTGATCATATCTAACATAATTATAATTTAAAAAAAACAATACAATGCATGTCCCTTGCGGTTTATTTAATTTTGAATTAAATTTTGTTTCAAAGAAATCATAACATTTTTAACATCTTTGAACTAAGGGGGGAGGTTTCACACGCGTTTTGACAAAACTGAAACAGAAAGTTTAAGTTTTTTAATGATGAGGAGTAGCTGAAATGTGCTGGTATCTTTAGTTTTACTTATTCTTATCATAAAAACTTAGGAGCTACACAGCATCCTGCACCTGATGAAAAGAAATTTTCCATACATTTTTTTTAAACTAAAAATGAATGATTCTCATGTTTTCGAATTATACTCAGGGAAAAATCGCACTATCGTATTTTTATTTGGCATGAAAATAAACCGTTCTAGAAAGTACGACACAAAAAAAAGTCAGCCACTCTTCTGTAGTTTTACTTCAGACACTTTTTTTTATACAGAACAAATAATGTGCAATTTAAACTCCTCATCAGAACAAAATATTGAAAGTTGTATCCTATACCGCGAATCTTTTTTTTTTGGTATAAACCGCATGTTATTTACTCATATCCAATTTTATATTTACCCTAAACTCCATTTGACCTCGTATAGTATTCCTCCATCCTTATTTCTTATACTTTTGTCACCAAATTAAATTGGACAAAATTGAAGAAAGACTTTTTTCAAATCAACTGGAACTTATGCGAAAAATTGAATTGAAAATTGTCTGGTTGGACAAACAGCACGAAGAAACAAACAAAAAAAGTAGAGTTTTTGCAAAAATGAGCTTTTTATGTTTTCATAAAAATGGACGCCATTTTGTTAATTAAAAATCTTTTTACAATTCTCTGATGCATGTTATAAGAGAACATTACACCTCACTAGGAACTATAAAAATTTAATTATTTCAGTTAGATCATCAGTTATAAAGATTTAAAGAACAAATCAGTACTTTTGTCAATAACGAACTTCAAATTCAAATAGTCATAATTTTGCATATTTTTCGGGGAAAATATACTCTACTACTTGACTTTATCTATTTTTTGGAAATAGATTCTTTCATTACTAAAATCACTAAAAAATCATTTTTCCAAAGAAAAATAAGAAATAAGTTGAATAAGTTCTTTTTGTATGAAGACATATGTCTGGAATAGTGGTCAATGGATGGAAATAAAATTCGGAAGAGAAATTCATTATATATTATTTATCATCTTTAAAATTTCTTTAATTTCAATTTAAAATTATAGTTTTGAATGCTCAACTCTTCACGGTCTTGAAACTAAAGTTTTTTTTCTTCAAGAGCTTAAATTAGAGAATCTTTGGTTTAAAATTGTTTAATTTTTAGAGGTTTTAAATTTCAAACTTCACAATGTTACAGTTTTAAATTCAAATACTAAAAATTCTAATTTCCACATTAAATTTTTCGAAATCGCATATTAAAAGCCTTGATAGTCAGCTTTGAATTTAATATTTAAAGGTGTACTTATAAAGCATTTGCGAATTGAGAAGCTTAAAATTGTGCCATTCGAAACATTGGAATCATATTATAGCAATCTTTTTTTGTATTATTCTTTTTTTATTTTCAATTTTCAATGTAATATTTAAAAATGGTCTGATTTTTCGTTGAAGAATTAAACAAATAAATAATTTTAAATTGAAAAATATATGATAACAAATCTCAAGAAAGAATAATAATTCTAAAAGTAGTGTTAAAAATTAAACGATTTAAAATTAAAAAATCAAAAATTGTACATAATTACTTTTATTTTTAATTATTACAGGTTTGGAGTTTATAATTTACAGGTTCAACGCTAAATTTGTAGTATTTCCGTTTTATAATTAATTAATAAATTAATTTGAGTATAGCAAATTTAATATCACTATTTTTTTGACTCAATAATAACCATTCAAAATTCTAGAATTTTAGAAGCTTTACAACTTTGAAAGATTCAATTTACTTTTCAATTTCAAATTGTCAAATTTAATTTCGAACGCTTTTTATTAGAAATAATACAATTTCAATTCAATAAATTTTAACTCATTCAATTTACAAAAGTGAAATAGGAAAATATTCATATTTTTACGTTTTGAAATTGTCCTGTTTTCGAAATTTCAATCTGAAATCATTCAATTTCGATATTCTTCAATTCCAAATACAATTTTTCAATGTTAGACGCTTTGTATTTGAAATGATACTATAAAAAAACTTTCTCATGCAATTTCTGTTTGAAAATTTTTCAATTTTAAATTGTCGAGTTCTAAACGCTCTCATTGGAAAATAATACAAGTTCAATTTCTTTACATTCTATTCAAAAATTTGTCCTCTTTTCAAAATGTTACCTAATCTAAAATAGTTTGAATTGGAACGTTTTCAATACAAAATCGTACAAAATATATTTTCCAAATTTTAAAAAGCTTTTGATTAAAAATTATTAATTATTTTTAAAAAATGTTTAAAACATAATATTCAAAAATTGGTTTAATTATGGATTCTTAAATTGTTTACATTTTCAATCTTATAAAAAACTTGAATACCTGTGCTTTCCTTTATTAGACACAAAAATTTCCTTATCCTACTTATTATATTATTCAAAGTCAATCGATTTGTTGCAAAAAAGTTTGCTGATGTTCATCGACTTCCGCGATTGGTCATATGTGAAAAAATATGGGTTTTGCAAAGAAGGTATAAATTTCTCTATTATTATTATTATTATTATTATTATTATTATACCATTAAGATTTCGGGGTAACCGTGACGTTCAATTCTAGCCTTATTATACTTTCGGGGATCAAGGAGTTCACAGGGAGTAAACGAGGCAGGCAAAGGGGGGGGGGCAGTTTAGGTTTTTCGAATAATCTATAATACCTGTTTTGTTTATTTAAATGGCAAGTTCGTTCCGCAACACTGCTGCGACGTAGGTCGCGGATCAATCTGGCTAGCAAGCACCCCAGATGAAGAGCTTCACAAGGTCATCATGTAAAGCTCTCCACGCAGGCCCATTAGCCAAGCTAATGGGCAAGCTCTTGTGTTTCTGTGGCTTTTTATATCTTTTCGATTCACGGTCTCATTCACACATTCTAACCACTCTTTTCTGGGTCTTCCTCTGGGTACGCTACTATTTAATTGAGCTGAATATACTTGTTTCATCCGTCGTTCTTCATTCATTCTATCAACGTGTGCAAACCGTCTCAACAAACTTTCACTCTGGTCAAACAGTATTTTCTCTACTCTTCTTTGAAAATCCTATCAATATTGGTTTTGTTTATTAGCATTTTACCGCATACATTGCGCAGAAATTGCATGCCAACCGCGTTGATTTTACTCTCACATTTTCTTGCTAGGTCCAGGTTTTGCTACTGTACAGCAGCACAGCACAATAGGTGCAAGTACAGAATGATCTATTGCAATTTCAGCTTTATTTGTTATATGTTTACTTCTGGTAATGGCTTATACCCTGCCGATAAAAGCCCTACCCTCGTTTATACGTCTGGCAATCTCTCCATCGATCTTTTTGTCAGTAGTAAATAAATTACACATCGTCCAAGACAATGTTGCATACTGTTTTCTACTCTAAACTGGGAGAAATCACGAATTTTTACCAAAAGAATCGGAAGCGAGAGAAATCCGGTAGAAGAAAATTACAAAAATAGTGGCCACCCTGATCTTAATACTTCAGCATATTACAAGATTGATAATGACCTATTACTGCCAGGTGTAGGAATGAAAAAAAAAATCCGAAGGGTGTGATAATCTTTTCTCTTTCAAACGATACCCAAACATTGATATACATACATTGATGTATCTAATATGACAAAAAATTGTTTAATGTTGCAGATAATCCAGAAGTGGATATTGAGACAAAATTAGTGAATGGCGAGGCAACAGGCTCGCGAAAAATGGAGGTGCAAATTGGAGGTGCCGTCACTTTAGAATGCGATGGAGGATGCTGGGGACATGGTCCAGACATGGATCCTGTTGGAGGTCCAGGACCCCTTGCCCTCAATCGAGTTGTTTATCAAGATGCAGGCGAATATAAATGCGTTGCACCCGATCCCAAAATGCAGAACACGTGGCGGGCTCAACTGCCTTATTACATTAAAGTCACAGGTGAGTTTTTATTTCATCCTCTTAAATCAATTAAAACAGAACAATTACAATGGGAATCCCATTTAAGTATTTGCTATTTAAGTCGTTCCGAGAATTGATGCCTTGGTGGTTTCGTGATGAAAGGAGCCGCGGGGAAGATGTGCTCAGTCAAGCGTGAGAAACAGCAGGAGGGCCGCACTCTGAGCGCATTAGTTGCACCAGGTTTTATCATGCCTCCAAATCAAACAGAAGTCGTTATGTCTTGAGTTAATGACCGAATGGTTCAACAGATAATGTGTTGTTAGTAATTATTTTGGATATTCTATTATGAATAATAATATCTAGTATTCAATCATAAAACTGAAAAATAAATTACGTAATACAAAAAAACTGATATCAACGAAAGGAGTGGAAAGCGACTTTCATGCAAAATTGCAAACTGCCCTCACGAAAGAATATTATAGGAAAATCCGTATAAGCCTATGATAATTTTCCTGTTATGAAATAGTAAGAACTCTGTAAAAAAAATTTTAAATCCCTTGATAATAAAATAAATTAAATTCATTTCCTAAACTCTACCAAGCCCTTAACATTTTTGAAGTGCTTTAAATTCTTTAAAATACTTGGAGGTCCTACAAAAGCCCTTGATTCTTGTGAAATTATTTTAGATTTCTTGAAATCTTTGGAAGCCCGAGCAAATTCTTTTACATCCCTTGAAATTTTTGAAATCTCTTGAAATTCTTTCGAATCGTAGAAATCCATTAAAATAAGTGGGATTCGTTTGAAACCATTCGAATCCCTAGAAAGCTTTGAAATCAATTTAAATCTTTCAAATCCTTGAAGATTCAATCAAATTGTTTAAATCTTGTGAAATTCCTTGAGATACTTTTAAATCACTTGAAATGTTTTGAATCGCTAGGAATTCCTTCATATTTCATTTAGTTTAATTTATTTCACAAAGTTCTTTAGAAATCTCTTGAAATCGAGTTAAAAATCTTTGGAAACCTACACAATGCTTTAAAATCCTCTCAAATTAAAAAAAATGTCATTCCTTGAAATATGTTAAAGTGCCCTCAAATATTTGAAATATTTTAAACCCCCGTAAATCCTGGGAAATAATTAAAGGACCTATAAAAGCAATTCCTCAAATCTTGTGAGATTCTTTGAAATACCTTGAAATGTTTGGGAATCCTGCAAAATCTTCAAAATCTTTGGAATTCTATGACTTTTATGACAATTCTTGAAATACCTTCAAATCCCCTAAAATTTAATTTAATATAATTTATTTTCTCAAGGTTCTCCAGACTTAAACTATTTGGAAACACTAGAAAATTCTTTAGAATCCCTTGAAATTTTGTAAATGTCTTGAAATTCTCTGGATCTCTTAAAATAGATTGAAATCTCTACCGTCTTTAAAAATCCCAAGAATCCCTTGAAATAATTGGAGATCATATAAAATCTTTAATATTTTATAAAATTCTTCGATATCCCTTAATGTCTTTGGAAATGCAAGAAAATTCTTTGGTTTTCCTTGATACTTTATAAATCTTTCGAAATTCTTTGGAATCTTTCAAAATGAACGGTTGGAAATCTATAGGTGCTGACCACCACTTTTTTCGAAAATGCGTGTTTTAGATTTTTGTGCACTTTTAATCTAGTCCGATATAACCCAATTTTCAAAATTACAAAATAGTGTGTACATATTTTTTAAATTTATTTTCAAAGTCGGCTTATTGTCCAACATATGTTACTGGGATGCGAGCGTTTTTCCCTCACTGTGTAAAATTTCGGAAATGGCGCTTAGCCATGATTATAAGCTTACACTGAATTTTCCTATAATATTATTCCGTATGATGATAACGATCATAAAAGTGAGTTACGAATCCGATGAACAGTTTTCAAATTCTGGAAAAATTGTTAAATTAAACAAGTTTTCAAAAAAGTATGTAACGTGCTCTACCAAAAATCATTTCCCTGAAAAAAAAAACGTTTCTATGGTTTTAAGAATTGAAATATATTATCAGTCGTTTCTTATAAGAGAATGCAATAATTATTTTTGCGCAAAAAGATGAAAACTTAGGAAAAATAATTAGTTTAACCATAACTTTTTGACATTTTTCTTAATACCGCTTTAACGATTTCAGCGATAGAAAAATTGACTTCAAAATTGGAAACAGTAGAGTTGTAGAGAATGTTCTCCCCGAAAAATGAGAAATCATTTGTGAAAATTCAACAAGTTTTCCAAAATTGGTAAGAAGCGTTAGTAAGAAAATGTTTTCATTGAAAATAATGTTTCTTATTAGAGAATTATAAAAAATTATAAGAAAATAATTATTTATTACAGATGAATTGATAATTGATCGCTCAAAATGCATTGCTTTGGTATGGTGAAAATTAAAAAAATGATTCTATTTTGACGCTGAGTTAGGCTTTTCAAAGTTAATTTCTAGTCTTAAATCTCATGACCGTTTCATGTAGATTCTGAATAAAATCAACTGTGCGTTTGTAAGTAACAAAAAATTACGATGCTGAACTGAGATTGGTGCGTTATAAACTCTTTACGCTGACGATTTAATGGGACAAAGCGGTATTGGAAAACCAGAGACGTATTCGATTTTAGTGTGTCGAAGCACATGGTATTTACTCTCGATTTAGACCGAAGGAAATGTCGATCTGAATTTCCATCATGAAAAAGTAATTTCCCTACGCGAATAGAACCGCCGAGGGCTTGACGTAAGACGGAATCCCCATTTCAAGGAAGCTCAATTTTTCCGGATCGATGGGCAACATTCCTAGCTTCCTTATCCTATGAGTATTTCATTTAGGGAAGGTAAGAACGAAGAAGACTAGCACGAATGGGATAATTGAAAACGTTACCTTTAAACTTGATTTGAAACCAAGTGCGATATTGAATCAACTAGTCATTTTTTTATCAGTAAAATGGTTTATATTACCATTTACGATGTAATCACGTTATATGCCGTTTGATCCCGAAATTGGATCGAAATTATATGCAACGTTTTTATGCAGATTTCGCATATTTTATTTGATCAGAAAATTATGCAACAGAATGATTCGGTTCTTAAGGTCAATTCGTTATGACCGTCTACATGCACATCTAAGGAAACAGTTTTTGAAAGTAAAAAATCAGAAAAATTGGAATTTTATGCCAACCTGATATTAAAAATGGTCTGAAACATTCCTTGTTGGTTTTGGGAAGTTCTGAATCTCCCAGAAGTGGGAGTCGGAACTAGGTAAATCTATAGAAATGCTTTTAGTAACAAAAAAATTAATTTACAGAGTTAAATATTCGTTTTTCTTGGTTGAAAATCCATTTTTTAAACTAAAAATTTAACTATTGCGGTTGACTATTCATAATAATTTTACTTCGAAGTGCACCTGTTTGCTTTAAAATCGAACGATTGCTGCTTGCAAAGTCTAAAATATTTTTTTTTGGTTGAGAGTTCATCTTTTTTGGTTAAATATTTTATTATTTGGTTGAAAATTTCATTGTTTAGTTGAAAATTCAACAATTTTATTAGAAAGTCTTCTTTCAAATCTCTTGAAATTATTGAAATCTCTTGAAATTATTTCGTATCTTGAAAATTCATTATAATAACTAGGATTTTGTTGTTGTTGAGAATTCATCTTTTTTTATCTTTAAAATTTAACAATTTTGTAAGAAAGTCATTCTTTTTGGTTTAAAATTCAACTGTTTTCTTCAAAGTTCGTCTTCTGGAGTTAAAAATTAAATTATTCAATTGAAAATTAACTGTTTTGTGGAAAATTTATATTTGGGGTTCGAAAATTTAACTTGATTGTAGAAAATTGTCCTTTTTGGTTTTAAAATTGAACTTTTTTGGTAGAAATTTCATCTCTTTGTTTAAAAATCCAACTATTTTTGGTTTGAAGTTAATTCTTTCTGGTTGAAGAGTCCACTATCATATTTTTGGTTAAAAATTTTATTTATTATTATTACAGTAGAAACTTCATCTCTTTGGTTGAAAATTAACCTACTTGGTTGAAATCTAGTTTTTATTTTAAATCATAACGTAATTTTTATAAGTGAAAATTTATCTATTTTATTTTTGGTTGAAAATTGATCTTTGCTGGTTAAGAATTGAAATATATGGTTGAAAATCGACCTTTTGTAGTTAGAAATTGAACTATTTGTTGAAAAGTCAACGTTTTATAAAACGTTTGCTGTTGGTCCTAAGAAGTTTTCAATCTTCCAGAAGTGGGAGGCGGAACTAGCTAAATTTAAAGAAAAACTTTTGAAAAGAAAATAACTAATTTTCAGAGCCATAGAGAATTAGAGCTTAATATAGTAAAATTTTAATTTTATCCCTACCCTGAAATTCAAAAATGTCTAATACATTCCTTGTTTTAGAAGTACTATGCCGACCATGAGTAACCTACGACTTTCAATACGAAGCATAACAACTGCCATTCGACCAATATAAATGAAAATTTATAAATTTATTGTAAACACCAACACTTTGTAAAATTTTGTAAAGATCTGCTTCCATACTCACGTTTAAACCGTATGTATATATGCACGTTTTATAGCACCATAATTGGTTCCCTGAACTATTGGGCTTACTAATTTTCATATATAAGAAAAATCAAGTTGTGTAAAAATCAATTTTGGATCCGCAAAAGTGAATAATTTGGATCTGAAGTTGATAATCAGAACGATATGCAACGGCTAGATATCCCGGTATTTACTGTGATATAAAGATTATAAGGGTTTTATTCCAATTCAGGGTTTTTATTCAATTTTCATGAAATTTAATGAACAATGCTTTGGGGAATTTATTTATAATTTGTTTGATCGCCCCCAATGTACATGTATCAAAATGCAATATCACATGAAAGTATATTGCAAATTCTCCATTACTGTAACTCTTCCTGTTAAATCCGAAGCTGGAAACTTCCAATCGCTGATAACGACATTCGATTTAAATTAAACTCGGATCCTGAGAGATTTAAAAAAACAGATCAGCCGTAAATTTTTGAATAAAATTGCCACTCGTTCTCTCTCGGTCTCTCTCTCTCTCTTGAACATACTTCCTTTTTCGCTCGTTCTTTTCTTTATCGTCGTTTTTTAAAACGGCGTCATCCAGTTTCGTTTCGACGTTCACCTCGGTAATTACCCTACCAGGGATTTTATGAGACATTTTCTTGAATAGCCGGCTTTCGTAAAGCTTTACCTCGTCACTGCGAGCTGGCTCAATGAAAAGGAAATACGGACAAGAGAGACCATGCATGGGAGCCTGGGATTAGACGGCACCAATCTTTTAATGAAAAGGTACGCGAAATCTTAAGCTTTTTCCATTACAGGAAGAGAAGTATTCATCCAGCGCAACAATACGCAAACAGGTTTCTTGCAGATCATTTGTTCAAAGTAGATATGCTTTCATCAGAAGAAAAGCTTCCGCAGTTTGTGTTTTCAAAAGCTTGTTTGGAAAATTAATTCAAATTAAAAGGGCCATCCTTTAATTACGCAATACCTTCTTTTGGTGTGGAGAAGTTCAGGAAAATGTTACGAACTGTTACGTGGGGGTAAATCTATACTGTTAGGTTACTCTTTAATAGATCAATCTCATCGGAAATCTACATATATCAAATTATAGTGTCAAAAAATAAACAATATCCCGTATTATGCACTAATGATTTAAGATTTTCCTGGTAAGAGAGAAAAATCATATAAATAGGCAAAAATAGCACCCGGTTTGATGTCCCTGACTGCATTTTCTCAAAGTAGAATGCTTTTATTTATTGCACATTCAACATTTTTCAACGTGTATATGTTTTTATAATAGAACAAATAACTAGAAAATAAATTTTATAATAAGCTTAATACTTATAACTGTGCATAAAAATTGAATTTTGAATAACCCAACAACTGAATAACAGTCAGTCACACGACGGATTTTGTAAGATTTTGTTTTTAACGAAAGATTTGCATTTTCAAGTTTCAATTTGATGACAAATGACATTCTCGAGAGTAGGTCTCGAAATAAAAATGTTGTTGTCACCCGGTCACACACATTTTCTTAATAAAGAAGACTCTTCATTTTTTAAGTTTATTGGGTTTTGCGCTATTTACTAAATTCATCCTTATATTTGGTGATCCACTTTTCTAGATTTGACGGCAGATTAAATGGGAAGTAAAAATATCGAAAACCTTTAGTAAAGGATTTCGATCTTCTCAATTATTGTAAAAAAGTCAAATGTACTAATTTGATAAAATAGTTGAGAAAATTGTATAATCCTTTTTTATATTACATTCCATTAGCGTTTATTATGTTAGCAATTAATACTAAAAATGTTGAGGTTATTTTAGTTCACGTTTAACTATCAATAGAAAAATCTAAAAAATGTATAATCAATATTAAATAATTGGATATATGTGCTAATAATTGAAACAAATCGTTATAAATTAAGTTTCTGATGAATATTTTTATACTAGAAGATATAGCTTTTTATACGTTTTAATGTACGATGAGTGTAACCACTATGTTATAACTTGTTGCTTGTAGGAACGCAGGGGTAAAAAATGGGGAAAAAAATGTGTTAACGGCTGGCCCACAAAATGTTCATATTTAATAGGGTGTTCCAGAAAGGGGGTTTTCTGATAAGTCAAAAAGCTTTTCGAATTTTCTTAACCTGTTAGACATTAATGAAACTCCACTGATTAGGAGAGTGAAAAAGCATTTTGGTTTTTCAAACAACATTTTTTTGGGATACCATACGAGGTCTGCCGGAAACTATGAGACCTTGCGATGTACCAGAAAGAAGAGTGAATTCTAGTCAATGGTGATGGTATCCCCTTCAAATTGCTCCCCTTTGAAAGTCACAACCTTCTTCCACCAATCTTAGCATTTTCAGAAGCACTCTTTGAAGTCACCTTTAGGAATAGCTAACAGTTACTTCGTCGAATTCTGTTTTATTTCCTCTATGTTTTGAAATCGTTTTCCTTTTAGAGGATACTTCAATTTGAGAAACAGACAGAAATCACAAGAAGCCAGGTCAGGACTGTATGGGGGCTGCCAAGGTTGTGTAAAGTCGTGTTTCACCATGAATTGCTGAATAAGCTGCAACAAATGGGCAGGTGTGTTGTAGGGGTGAAGGACCTAATCGTCACTTTTTGGACTGATCCCCAAATCTCGGCTCGAAATTTCCGCAACTTTAGTTCAGTTTATTCCGTCATCCTGAAATGCGACACGTACGTGGTTAGACGTTTACGCAAGTACATACACTAATCGACTAAATATTCGCAGGTCCGTGTCACTCAGAAAGGGGCCTCACAGAAGTCCCCACTAAATGGTAAATACCTGTTTTTGACAACTGCACAACTAGGTACAAAGTTTGAGTACAAGGTCAGATACTTTCAGTACAGACCTCGTAATATATATACATATATATCAATAAAAAATATATTGAGCCGTTTATGTTACGCTGGAGACGAATTTCTGAGATCAGTGAACTAAGTTAGATTGTTCAAGATCACTTGCGTTCTACACAATAATCTTTTACGTAATAGAAAACCTTCTCCTTTTCTTTCTAGTGCTCTTGAGAACTGTCAGGAAACTTGGGTTTCGCATTTCTCAAAGATTCGCTCGTGGGTCAAGTGAGTTATTGGAAATCGAAAAGTAGCCTTGCAACCAAGTCGACATGCTACACGGAATAAAACGTTAAAACCGGAGTTGAACTTTCAACTTTAAAAAATTTTAAAGTTTGTTTTATCTTACGGACAATACGGATTTCAAATTACCAAAGAAACCTGAATTGGATTAAATTGTGGAGAACAAATTTCAATGCAGAAAGTTTGAGAGGCTTTAATCTATTTGAATCAAATGTGTATTCGCAGATCGAGTCCCAAGCAATCCTTTTTTTTAAAATTGTGTTAAGCCCCAAGGAATATTTATTTTTATTCGTGAATGTAAATTCTCCATAGTCAGTATATCTTTTCCAAGCTCGGCATTCGAGTATCAAAGTTTAATTCGTGCAGTTAATTAACAGAAGGTTTACGCGCAACATAAAACCTGATGCTTGCGGATTGAACCACGTCCGGGGAATTAGAGTGTTCGATAAAAGTGCTACCACGTTAACAAGTGTATGACGACGGGTGATGGTAAAATTCCGTTTGCAATAAAACCTCCACATAACAAAACGAATAGTTAAAAACGACTCACCCGCATGGGGCCAGTTTTATTGATGTTGCAATTCACATTTGTGAATTTTCAAAATCATTCCGATAAATCAACTGAGGATCAAGCGAACAAAACATGATAAATCCATTTTTTGAAAAAAGTGACTCACGCATGCTTTTAGTATTTTCAGGAATTGAGGAATATGATTATTGACCCTTGGTTTAAAAAAAATATTCTGTTCTATTAGAATCTCGATTTAAAGATTTTATAACCTTCAAAATATATAAATTAAAATACGTACTTCAAGGATATCTTTCCGAATTTGTTAGATTTTTTAATTGTTAGAAAACAAGCAGGCACTCTAGATCTTTTTTATCTAATGCAATTTTTAAATAATGGTATAAAACAATGTTATCACAAAATTTTTGTACTTCATAAAAGCTATTATCTGAAATAATAGAAAAGCAAGGTCTTTTCTTCGAAAACAGCGATTTCCGGCGAAAAGTATTAACATAACCTAAAATTGTATGAAAATGCGAAATCTTCGTTGAAATATATATTTTTTTCCGGTGAGAAACGTGAGCATAACCTTAATGGTTTAAAACCACCGATTTCCGGTATGAACCTTCAAAAAAAAAAAAAAAAAAAAAACACAAACATAGTGTAACAAAAAATTGTTTCATGTAGTAAATCTTGTTTTAAAGATAATTTTTTGTGTGTTTAAAACAACCTATTTTTGGTGAAAATCGTTAACATAATCTTACATTGTTCCAATATTTCTAATATTCTTAGAATCTAATGATTTTTGACTAAAAATACAGGTTTTTGATGTAACCGAAAATTGTTTAAAATCTGTGCATTTTCTTTGAAATATAATTTTTTTTATTGAAGATACCAATTTTCGCTGAAAGACACTAAAAGAATCCAAAATTCTTAAAAGACTCTAAATCTTGTTCAAATTATACTGATTTTTGTTGAAAAATACCAATTTTGAACGTGAAACCTCAACGTAACCTAAAATAGTTCAAAAAAATTATAAATCTTTTTTGTTCACCAGAAGAGACGAATTTTCTACGAAACAGTTTACTTTTTACCCTCAAATATGAATTTTCAAAAAAAAATTGAATTTTCAACCAAACAGTTGAATTTTTCACGAACTATTTCAATGTTCCACCAAATACATGAATTTTTTACTAAGAAGATTTTTTTTTACCAAAAAAGGATGACTTCAACTAAAATTATGAATCTTCAACCAAAAAAGTGAATTTTTTACAACGGAGTTTAACTTTTAACCAAGTAGTTTGATTTCAACCAAAAAATTTGATTAATCAGCCAAAAAAGATCTGACTTTAAACCAAATAGTTGTAATTTCAATAAAAAACGATTAAATTTCTACCAAAAGAGGCGAATGTGAAACCAAGAAGACGAATTTTTAGCAGAATTTTCCTATATATCTTGAAAAAATTTGTAAGGCATTTTTTTGCAGAACTTTACACAATTTTAGGGAAAATTTGTGCTGACTGGAATTATTCCTAAAATTGTCTTGAAATCTTCCGGATCCATTGTTTACAATTTTAGAAATCTTTTGTAAGGTTAAATCAATTTTGTTACATAAAAATCATTACAAATTTTGCCAGGAATCTTAGGAAAGTTTTTTTATTGTATAGAAACCTTCGAAAATTCTTTAAAAACTTTTGATGCTTTGTTCGATATCTCAAAGAATGTACATTTCGTTTGAAAATGATCAAAATATTTTCAAGTTTTTATAATTATGTAGCCTTGCAAAATAGGAACAATTTTGGTTCAAAATCTGCTGAATTCTTTTCTGAAAATTTGGGAAACCATTTGAAACTTTTTAAAATCTTTATAAATATTTTCTTAAAATTGATTTTTTTAAATGAAGAAAACTTAAATATCTCTCGACATAACTCAAAATTTGTCTAACATTTTATTAACATACACATTTTGAAATTATGAAAGCTTAAAATTATCTTTTGAAATAAAACTTAAATCATAGAAATTTTTAAACCATAATTTCAGTTTTCTCATCTCTTTAAACTTTGAAAAAGTTTATAAATGATATATTTTAGTAAAAAAATGTTGAAAACAGAACCACTTCCGAATATTAAAAAAACATTTGAAATGTTCTCCATTTATTCAGAAATAAATTGTATCATCAAATAAAATTCCTTATTTTGAAATTTTGATTTACTAAATTGATGGTGCAAAAAATGCATTGTATTCTTATGAATAATTTAATACATAATTATAAACGTATTAAATATGGTCGAAGTGTGATGTATAGGATCCTTCTGTCATTTTTAAAACATTTGGTAAAGTGTTGAGAACAGAATTAAAGCCTCTATTACTGCAGGATCATTCGCAATTTAATTTGAGCTTTTAGAAATACATTTTTAGAGATAAAGTTTCTCATCTGGAAATTGCGCTTCACAAAATTCCATAAAATTTAAATGAATGAACTGAAAACAGCCACTCAAAGTTATATTCACGCAGTATACAACCAATCCGGTAGTCAACAACAATGAGCGCGAGATTTTCGAAATTTTTGGTCCACCTATTTCTTTTTAGATAGGATAATATGCGAAAATGTTTTAGTGTGCTTTGAATGTAGACGGGAAATATAAAATCTATTTTATATGCTTAACTCGTACTTTTGGAAATATCAAGGTAAACATCACATCACTAAGGAACATTCTAGGAGTGGGGATTAATGTTAATTAGAGTAGTATTGACTGAGTTAAAGTTACTAGGAAATACACCAAGTTTTTTAGAAGATAAAGCTAGAAAATATTACCAGATACCCTTCGAAATTAAATTTCAGAATACATATAGAGAGAAATCATCTGTAAAATATAAGCGCCTTTTCAACAGTGGAGGCAAGCCCTTTGAGGCATCCATCAAAGGGATGAAAAATACCAGACCTTAATTCCTTTTAGTACTAGCAAGCTCTTAATTAATGCATTCATTTATATATGCTAGGCTTCCAACCCGAAAACACCATTTAAAACGCACGCACCTTGGAGCGGGCATTTCTAAATGCTGAAGAGACCAGCATTTTTCTTGAGGACGATAAAATTACTATCATGTTGTTTTAAAAACGGCTGTGTCTTGTTGTTCGACAAAAATGTTGGAGTTGGAAAAGGTGATGGACTAGTCGTCCCGAATTTTCGGGACGACTGGCCAAACTTATGAAAAATATTGGACTATTCATCCCGAATTTTTGTACTTGAACGTATTTTGTAACTTTTAAACTTCAGCTACATCTCCCTGTAACCTATGTTTATTCTGTGCTAATTAATATTTTTTTAATTAATAATTTTTTCTTGCACTTCTAACCTGAACCAAATTTAGTATTTCTCGTAACCCAATTTAAATCCTTCAATAACACGAAGGTTATTTTTAAAACATAGTGAAAATTCAACTACGTCCAACAAAATTCAAAGGGATGAGAATTTTGGCAGTCTACGTCCTTAAAATATGTGACCTTGTCACATTAAAGGTTTACATAAATTGAATAAATTCGTAAAATTGTATTCGTAAAATTCGTAAATTGTATAAATTGCATAAATTCGATTTTATACAAACCTTGAAAAGGGCATAAGTGAATGTTTAGGCTTTTTATTTAATGATAGAGTTTAAAGTGATGTTTATATTTTTCTTTTTTATACCTTTTTTTAATCTTGTTTTAAAATATTTAAGCTCAATTTCCTTAAGGGAATTCCTTGACAAATTCGGTTTCCGTAGACAAAGATCGAAAGAAAAAACTCGAGCTGAAAAATCAATAAAGTTTATTTGTAACTTTTTTGCACTCATTTGTTTTTCTCGATTCATAAATGAAAAATTAATTTTTTTCTAAATATTCGTATGTGAATACAAATCATTTCTAAAAATTCAAGAAATCCCACGAACTCCAAAATTGTGTCTCAAAGAGGACTCTTTGGAGTACCAAGAAAAAATATGTGAAAAAAATCAAATTTGGAAATATTTAATTTTGAAAAATGTCATGAAAATAATTCCAAAACATAAAAAATTAACCGTAAAGGCTAAGTGTGTAGTTTGAATTAATTTAATTTAAACTAAGTCTAACAGTACACATTATTATGAAAACTCTTATCTTTTCGTTTACAAAGAATTTTACAGAAAAATTCAAAATTCTTACATTTCTTCAAGTAAACTATATGAGTTGTTATTTTATTTTTGTATGACATATAGACATTAGATGTGGGCCAAAAAGCCCTTCAAATTTTAGTTCAATCATAAATATCTTTTGTTCTGTATATAGCTTTGAAAATAAAAATTGTGGGAAAAAAATCTTTCTATGGCGCAAGAAATTATATTAACTGAATTGAAAAAACTGCACATTTGAATAAATAAAATTTAAATCTTTCTCAAATCTCTTCAGCTTCAATCGAAGAATCATACCAATCTAATGATACCGTACAAAAAAATTTCTTCGTGTTGTGAAAGATCTAAAGATTGATAAAGAAGGCCACATTTACAATTTTTAAACCAGGAAAAATGTGATTTCTGGATAAGAAAGATTAAGATTAAGATTTTTTTTTGTCATATTAAGATTAAGATTAAGATTTTTTTTAGTTAAGGTTCAATCTTTCTTCTCCATAAGAGCTAAACAAATTTCAAATACAAAATGTTTCAATTTATTCAAAAAAATGTGCAGTTAGCAGAATCCAAAAAACTTATTTTTTCTATATATTTCAAAAAATTATAATTTGAAGACAAACATAGGTTTTCAATTTATGATGTTATATTACTATTCACTACTAAAAAGAGTGCCTACAAAAAATACAACATAAATTTTGGCCAATTGATTTGCAGGGCTTCGTAGCCCCGAGCAGAAGTCCTTATAGTTTCGGTCGAGTGTCCGTCTGTCTGTACGTCGTACTTTTTTCTTTGTATCCCAGCCTTTTTTATCCCATACCCTGAATGACTTTACTTCGTACCCAAGCCGACTTTAATCCGTACTGTAGCAAACTTCACGTCATACCCTAACCGACTTTTCCTCGTACCCTAGATGACATTACCCGTATCATAGCCTACTTTACCCCGCACCTCGGCCGACTTTACCCTGTACTTTAGCCTACTTCACCACATACCTTAGCCTGCTTTACCCCACACACTAGCTGAACTTATTCCGTACCCTACCTGACTTTACCCCGTACCCGAGCCGACTTCACCCCTACCCAAATTTTAACTGTTTTCTAAACTTTACCCCTAGCCAAATTTTCAAATCGAAATACAGAACAGAAAATATTATCCGATCAAACTCGAAAAAAGTGTCTTCTTGGACCCACTTTGATATGTATGAGACGAATGTGTGGATATTGTGAATTCGGCATGAAGTTTCCCAAATGTAACATAAACAACTCTCGAATGCAATGTGGTAACCAAGTCGTGGGGAAGAAAATAGGCTGTGATGTCAGTGTTATGTATGCCGCACGTGTAGCATTTTTTTAAGATAATAAACCCTCTGAAAGGTATAAAATATGTCGCCTCTAATATAGTTGTCCACTGGTATATATATTTTTGCAATAAATTTTTGTCTACTGCTATTCAGTCACTGGCAGATAAACGAAGTGAAATGAGTTATTGGGATTCTGGATGGGGCGGCAATCATATCAGAGGTTGAAAGTCCTTGTTGGGATGGCCAGTGAAGGGTGGCTACTGGCTGTAATCATCGGGACACCCCGAGGGATGAACGAGGAAGCAGAGCTTTCGGAGTCAATGGCTCTCTGTCGCGCCTGTTCCCTTGCGACCGGATCTCCGTCAAGCGGGATTATCTTTTTTGTCATTCTTGTCACGTGTATCTTTTCCTCGCCACCCTGCTACTTCTTTCTTTTCCTCCTCAGCTTCCTGAGCCTCCGGATCAATATCCGATTAATTTTCCTTCAAATTACACGGAGCTTCCGCTGACAGCATAGTTTTAGCAGGACTCGAACTCAACCCACTGTTGACACTATTCTACACTATTTGACACTTCTTTTTAAGTGGACGTCGGTCAGGGAAAACCTGGAAATCAGGGGAGAAGTCGGGGAGTTTTGTTGGTCAGTTTAAGTCAGGCATTTGGAAGAAAACCGGGTTAAAGTCAGATAATGTTTATAAGAGCAACTTGAAATAAAATCAAGGATACAAAATTTGATATTTTTAATAGTCAGGGAAAATGAGTAATTGATCCAGGAAAAATGAAGGAATTTGGAAAATAAAGTCTTGCGGCCACCCTGATATCATATTCTTGTCAGTAATTTATGTTCCTCGTATTTCTGTTTCTTTTTTTTCAGTTGCTCCCTCCTGACGATTGTATTTTTGGTTAAAAAGTTTATTATTTGGTTGAAAATTCAACAATTTTGATAAAAAGTTGTCCTTTTTGGTTCTAAATTCATATTTTGGTAATGCAATTTCGACTAAAATATTTCTTGGTGGGAAAAATTGTCTTTTTGGTTTGAAAAAACATTGTTTTAGTAGAAAGTTGATATGTTATGGATGAAAATATAACTGTTTGGTTGAAAATAATTCTTCTTTAGTCGAAAATTCTGCTAATTGGTTGAAGGTTGAACCACATTATTGAAAAATAAACCTTTTTGTCGAAGATTCATAATTTTAGTTGAAAATGCGTCTCTTTGGTTCAAACGTGTTGTTTCTTTTTTGTTGAAAATTAATTTTTTGACTTAAAATTTAGCTATTTTAGTTGAAGATTCATAATTTTGGTTGAAAATGCATCTCTTCGGTTGAAAGTTGAACTGTTTTGTTTAAAATTAGTTTTTTTTTCTTGGTAGAAAAATAATCTTCTGGATTTGAAAGTTCCTCTTTTTTGGTTAAAAAGGCAACTGTTTGGTTGAAGATTAAATTTTTTGTTGGAAATTCATATTTTCAAGTAGAAAATTGAACTATTTTGCATAAACTTTGCCTTTTGGCTTTATGTTTAACCATTTAGTTGTAAATGCAACTGTTTTTGTTAAAAATGCATATTTTTGTTGTTGTAAATTCATCATTCTTCATTGAAAATGAACTTTGTTGAAAATTCGACTATTTGGTCGCCAATTTATCTTCATAGGTAGAAAATTCAAGTATTTGATTTAAAATTGAACTTTTTTATTAAAAATCGCAATTTTTTGTGGAAAATTGCAGTATTTTGTTAAAAAGTCAGCTTTTTTTGACCGAAAATTCAACTGCTTTCTTGAATATGCTTTACGCTCAGGGTGGTCACTGAGTAGGAGAACTAGGAACTATCCAACAATTTTAAGCACTAGAAAAGCTGGGAAATTATAGTTGAATTTTTTCAACTGGGAATTTTTTATATGTGTTTTTATTTTTATTTTTGGGTTCAAATTCTATTTTTGGTTGAAAATTAAATTATTTTGTTGTAAATGTAACTATTTTGTTTAAAAGTAATCCTTTTTGTTAAAACTTCAACTGTTTTGTTGGACATTTGACTTTTTTGATAGATAATTCATCCTTTTTGATTCGAAATTCCTCTTTTATGGTTGAAAGTTAATTCTATTAATTAAGAAGTCTAATATCATATATTTGGTTTAGAATTCATCTCTTTTGGTTATAAAATATTTTGTTTGACTGAAATTTGAATTATTTTATTAAAAATTGTACTCATTTCTTAAAGAGTCATCTTTTTTGTTAAGAGTAATTTCTTTTTATTTATTTGTCTTTTATTGATTGTTATTATTATGTTTCATTTATTGTTTTTTTATTTGGGTACTATTATATTTTTAATCCAGAATTTATCTGTTTTTATTACATATTTTACTATTTCGTTGAAAATTTAACTATTTTGTTAAAAAGTAATTCTTCTTGACGAAAATTCAACTATTTTTTTGACCATTTTTTCGACATTTTAGCTAGAAGAATCTTATTGAAAAATTATATTTTTTGTTGAAAATTGCACGATTTTGTTTAAAATGCAATGTATTTTGAGTGCATTTAGGGATATGAAGTCTGATATAAGTTTTACAATGAGTTTTATTATATATTCTAACTTGGAGTTCAAAAATGTTTAATTATTTTCGAAATATATGTAGTAAGGCAATTAGTATGAAATAATTATTTATATAAACTATTTTGATACTATTTTGAAAAAATGACACTCATACTTCTATTTTTTCAAATTGCAACTATTTCTAATGCAACCCTTTTTTCATTTTGCTTTTAAATATATTTTCAAACTTCTTCGCTAGATTGGCTAAAATAACATGTACCCGCCATCTAAGAAATCTAAGTTTCCAAAAATTTCATGATTTTGATTTATTAAATAAAACATCCTTCAATATGTGAAATCTAGCCGAAATTAGTGCTTTTTTATGAATACTTTATTCAGAATACTTGAACAGACGAGAAGTAGATCAATTAAATTCGAGGCTTGAGCCGGAGCTCCACAGACGAATTCACAATCGGATCATGCATAATTCCATATATTATTATTCGATTCGCGATGAAAAATAAATACGCATTTGATAGTGATAACGAACTGACGAGTATGAAATTGTTATGCAGAATCACATCGGACAGGTGTATAACGCTTCCTATTCCCAGCAGACCAGCTCGTTTTCACTCGAAGCACTTGTCATACGGTGCATGCACAGAATTAACCACAACGGCCGTCAACGTAGTTTACGATCAAATAATAACTTCATAGCCTTCATTGAATTTCGTGATTTGAAAATAAATTTTGCTTATCTATTCACCCGCTTCACAGCCCAGTTTTTATATCTTCTTTGTCGCTTATGATTCATGCATCGAAAACCAAGTGAAATAAAATATTTCCAGTTGCGAACAATGGATTCCTTTTTACCTTATAAATTTCCTCATTTATATATAAATAATAAATTGTGCAGATTCTCGTATGAATATCTACCTAAAGAAATCTTGTAATAACTGTTTTCAGTTTTTTCTTTTAAATTATCTGGAATTTTTTAAATCGCAATTTTCAAATGAGGACTCTTAATTTTAAAAATGCATTTAGAAAAGAGAAAATTTCAATTGTAAATTATTCTTTAATAATATAGGCAACAAATCCGTCTTCAATTTTTTAAGTAAATTTCTTAATAATGACGAAAAGATTCTTTGCATAATCCCTCGGCTATATTAAATGTGGTTATATATATATATATATATATATTAATAGAGATTAAGAATTGTCTACATCAACATAATTTTATTCGATGATCAAATTTATTTCTGTAAGTTTCTAAACATTATTGATAAAAGAGAAAAACTTCATCGTAAATGTTTTTAATATCGGAAAATGATTCTGTTCTTAAGATTTTTCCACCCCACTGTAATTTGTAAACTTCTTTGCAGTTCCAAAGAGATGAGAAAAATTGAATTATGGACGAAAACTGGCTGAAAAGAGTCTGGCTGATTTTAAAACAATTTTTAAATTTTTTTTCGATAAGTTCGAATAATTTGAAAAGATATTTATAAGTTTGAAAAAAATTCGAAAATAATTAAAAACTTGAAAATATTAGAAAAGTTCTTAAGCTTCCTGGGAATATTTAAATTGATTTTTTATTTTGAAAAATTATTTCCAATAGAATATTTCAAGAGATTGTCAAAATTGTCCAAAATTTTAGTTAAGAAGTCGTCTTTTTTTATACAAATTCAATCTTCTGGGTAGAAAATTCATGTTTCTTAATTCAAAATAAAAATCGTTCAGGATTAAAATATCAACTATTACACTTAAACTATTTGGTTAGAGATTAGATTTTTTGTTGAAATTTTGATTTGACATATCAGAAATTTTCAAGAACCGTTCTGTATTGTCTCAAAATTCTTAGGAAAATTATATTCATATAAGCTCAAACGAATAAACAAAGAATCCTAAAGAACAAGGCTGTGTCTAGTCGTACCGAAATTTTTCCCAACTCCCCTAATTTTTCGGGACTACTAGCCCAGCTTATGGAAAATATTAGACTTTAATTGGACTCTAACCACATCAAGTTATTTTAAAAGGTTTTATTAATGATGACAGTATTAAAACTTATGATTAAAGTGCTTAATTATGTAAGCATCGCATTTTCGACTGATGTAACCCTTTTAAGTGCAATACAACTTAGTACTCAAAATATGTAAATATTTAATAATCGCGCTCATAGCGCGCGTGTTTAGTGGCTAGTATAATAATTGATAGGTAATCTGAGTAAATGGGCGTCTTTCTCGAAAGAGGAATTTCTTTGACGTGGAATTATTTGTGTGGCATTAATTTTTCAAAAGGTAGCACCGCATTAGGCTAAGCATGAATTATGAAGACACTGCGGTGAGGAAACAAATTGATTTATGATCGTCGCGTTGCGCTGTGCATATCTAATATCCCTGCCACTATTCTTTAGCCGACGAGAAGATTCGATTAATTTGCATGGTTGCTCGCAATAATGTGATGATTATGGCAGCTTTTGTGACGATCCTTTGCTCGATACTTACTCACACTGATGAAAGCCTCGAGGTTTTAAAGTTGAAATCCTCTTATCCCAGGTAAAGTCCTTACCTTATTACATCAACAAGGAGAACCTACATTACTATCTTTTTCAAAAATCGTGGCCCCTCTTCAAATCATTAAATAACTCAATAAAAAAATCGCTTGGAAAAAGAAAAAACATCTTGGTAAACTTTCGACCGTTGTATTTCGTAGCAAAATGCATGAATTCTTTTGCAAAAAATCCAGTAGTTAGCTTGAAGTTTTATTTATGAGTGTATTTTCGAAAAATTCAAAAATATGAAACTTTTTTTTTAGTTGTACTAGACTTATAAATTCTACTATATTTCGTGAAAAGTATTTTTTCATTGTAAAAAAAAGGTACCTGGAAAAATTTACTTTTCTGTCCTGGAAAACCTGGAAAAATCCTCGAATTGTTCTCCATCTGGAGAAAACCTGAAAAAGTCCTTGAATTTTGCTCATGGTCCGGGAATTTTTATTCCCTTAAAGAAGAAACATTTGTTTTCAAATTTGTTATCTGCCGAACAGAAAAAGACTGCTGAACCGTTTTTTTGGAGGTGCATGTATATAATAATCAAGGTGTCTTCTCACCTGGAAAACCCTGAAAATGTAAAGGAATTTTTGTTCAAAGTCAGGGAATTTGTTTTTCGAGAGCATGACTAATTTTTTATACAATTGTATTATAAAATTAAATATCAATATTTTTTCATTTTTTTTTTTACTTAAAAATTCAATCATTTATTTGAAAATTAATCTATTTTGTTGAAAATTTGTCGTTTTGATTGAGAATTCATCTTTGTAGTTTGAAAATTTAACTATTTTGTTAAAAGCTCACATATTTGGTTGAAAATTCAACTCGGGTTCAAAATGTAACTATTTTGTTGAAAATTCATTTTGTTTGGCTGAAATGTTACCTATTTGATTTTGCGTTGAGAATTCAAGTATTTTTTGAAAATTCAACTGTTTTTGGTCAAGAATTGATTCTTTTGGGGTTTCAAAATTCAAATATTTGGTTGAAAATTCATTTTTACAGGTAGGAAATTCAACTATTTTGTTGAACATTCGTCTATTTGGACCGGAAATTCGACATTGTGGATTGATATAATTCAATTTTTTGTTGAAAATAAACAAATTAAATTAATTTTTATAATTAGAAAGTTTAGTTTTCCATTTCTGGTTGAAAATTGATCTTTCTTATTTTGAAATTCCACTATTCGGACGAAAGTTTATCTTTTTCATTTGGGAATTCAAGTATTTGGTTGAAAATGCATGTATTCTGTTGAAAATTCAATTTCTTGATTGAAAATTGAACTCCTCGGTTAAAAATTCATTTTTTCGGAGATTCGATTTTTTTAAATAAAATTTTACAACCAAAAATGTACGTACTTTGTAGAAAATTCTTTTTTTTTTGTTACAAATTAATTTTTGTAACTGATAGTCTAAGCAATACATTTGAATATACCATAATTTTAGTTGAAAATTCATCTCTTTCGCGGTTGAAAAGTCAACGATTCCAGTTGAAGATTCACTATTTCCGTTTGAAATTCATCACTTTGTTTAAAAATACAACTACTTTGATGAAAATTCGTTTTTTTGTTGATGTAAAATTAATTTTTTTAACTGGATCAAGCGTTTTATTTCATTTAAAAGTTCACCCGGCTGGTCGAAAATTTATCTTTTTTATTTAAAAATTCAAGGTTTTCGTTGAAAATTCGTCTTTTTGATAGAAAATTAATGATTTTGGCTGAAAATTCATTTGTTACGTTGGAAATTTAATTGTTTTATTGAAAACTGAACGTAAATTAGCTTAAAATTCGAGAACTCAGTCAATTTCAACAAATTCTAATAAATAAAGTTCATTACACGCGGAATTGAACTC
>JAABKJ010002950.1:0-26844 GCA_011634705.1 Andricus grossulariae
TTATTTAGAATTATTATTCATTCTTGAAATCTTCCAAACGTATTTTTCAAATTTAAATTATTCATTTTTTTAAATCTGTAACTAAAAATCGAACAATTTTAATCCTTTCTATTCCAATGTATAGTTCTAAAATCTTCTCATTTTTCAGGCTTGAATTTGACAAATTATTTTCTTAATTTTTCATTACTTTGTATTTATTCTGGAGGCATTTAATTCAATATTTTTTAATTCAAAATCCTTTAAACTAAAGATTGTGCAACTATTAAATGTTTGAAGTTGATATTCTACGATTTCAAAGAATTAAAAAAAGCAGAAAATTTTGTACGTTTAAAATCGAAACCAAACAATTTAAACATATTTAAATCTAAAATTATTAAATTTAAGTGACTATCAAGGCGAATGGAATTTTGCACCTTTAGAAGATATAATAGTGAAATTGTCTTCGCATTTTTAATACGCCGAGACTACAAGTCCGGACAGTCGGTACGTTTATTATTTATTACCAAGTGACATGTAATGTGATTGGATATATTTTTTTACTAAAAAATTACTTTGAAAATGATATGTCAAACTGACCTATATTAATAAACTATCACATTGCCATGACCGGAAAATTTTTTATGCTTAAAATTGAAACCAAACAATTCAGAATGCTTCAATCTCAAATTATTATAACTAATACAATTGAATGAACGAATTGGACAATTATTATTAATTTAAACTAATTTTGTTGACAACAGTTACCAATTCGGAGTTTCTAGACCGGAATCTTTTCTCGTTACTTACCTGAAACAGAACAATAAATTTATTTTTAATAATTATTTCAAGGACTTGATTCAATCTAAAATATCATACAAAGTCAACTCTTTGACCACTTTTCATAAAAATAAACTGGTACATTTCTTAAGAATGCCATTAAAAATCTTAGCTTGCTTTTGAAGAACCCACACACAGAGGCAAAGCATGAGCCTTTTTATTATTCGTAGGTAAAAAACAAAGCATAATTCATATAAGTACATTCCCTGAGCACCCAAGAGAAAATAAAAAATCTCCACTATACACAGTAGATTTGTGGTTGCGACAAACGGTGCTCGTATGTACCTAACCCAATTACACAAGCATATAAAGAAGCTTTGACATTTTTACTTTGCTAAAAATAAACAAATACTGAAATCCAAAAATTATGGGATTTTTATATTTATTTCCCTGAAATAAACCAGAAGCTTGTTTGAGGAGTAAGCGAACACAAGACGTGATAAACTCATTTTTTGAAAACATTTCAACGATTGTTTCTGTGTTTTTGGAGAAAGATCAATATTAAGTTAAAAAAATTATTTTCAACTACCAAAGAAAAAAAAGAAATATCCACCAAGAGTTTAATTTTCAGTCAAAGAAATAAATTTTCAACCAAATCATGAATGAAATAATTAAATATTTAGTTAAAACAATTAATATTTACAAAAAAAAAGAAGGAATTTCCAACAAAATGGTTTAATTTTAAACGAAGAATTTTCTACAAAACAGTTGAATTTTCAACCGAAAAAGATGAATTTTCAATGAAACAGTTGAAGTTTCCACACAAAAAAATTACTTTAACAAAATTATTGAATTTCCAACAAGATGAATTCTCAACGTCTTTCGTAATATCTGGATAAACCCTAAACTTCAACTTCAGTTTATCGAAAATTCCTTTAATTCTATCAGGTTTTCCCTGACATTCCGTCACTTTCCCTGACCTGTAGCAACCCTGAAAATGTAAATACATCGTAAGATTAATAAATACATACTTTTCAATATTTCGCTTATACACTCGAACCCCGGTTCAGTAACTGTGTTGGGGGTTGCCTGCAAATAGCCTTGTTACTAAATCGGGGCAATCAAAAGGTAAATAGTCAGGGCCGCCTGAATCGTTTCTAATTGGTATGCATAATATTGTGCAATATACTCTACTGCGTACTCGCGCACTGCGGCCTTTCCGAAGCGAGAGTCACAACCGTTACTCGCTTCTTCAGCTCAAAACTGCGTAGGCTAGCAGTTCTAGAAATTACTAAACCGGGGCTTACTAAAACGCGGCCCTGGTGTAATATATAATTTTAGTTCTTTACTGAATCAAAAAATGAATAAATCCATTTTCATTTTGTTAAAAACTTCAAAACAGTATTCAATAAAAAAAGTTTTTTCGCTTTCAAACTGCAATTTATCCCTGAATATTGATAAGTTAAGATATATTACGTTTTGTTCGCTTATTCCTCATTTCTACATTCATCTACATATATTGATAAAAATAAAGCAAAAGAACATATTTTATTTACCCCAAATACAATTTTCGATTCAAATAGTATACGCAGCTTTTTATGGATGGAAGAGTCTATAGCAAACCTGTGAAACGAGAATGATACACGGGACTTTCTTAGAACCGGAGCCTCTACCCATTGCATATGTCACACACAATATTTCTTTGATCTTTTATAAACTCGGAAACATGACAAAGAAAATTTTCATTCAGAGAATCGATACTCGGAGATGATAATTCACTTCCGTAAAAGGAAAATACAATTTAATATAAAGGAGATTTAACTTTGAACGAGTTTTAAAAACCATTATTTTATCTTATTCAATTAACTCAACTAACATCGCTTATCCGGAGTGGAAACTGAATACGGATTAAATTAACGTAAATGAGGTGTCGTTTACCAATTCCCACCCGGGTACTAAAAGTCAACCTTGAAGAAAGAAAATAGATATCTCCTCGACAAATGAAGATAAACGCGCGTGGGCTGAGAGCTACATTTCAACTGATTCAAATCTGTATCTAGTGAAAAGACTTGAATTCAATTTTTCCACGCCTTTTATGTTGAAACACAAAAATTATATTCAATAAAATTGTATATTACCAATGTTATACTAATATAGTGGGTCATGTTTGCAGACTTTGCATCCCAAAATGATTTCAAAACAGGCAAAACGGGGGTGATTTTCACGAAAATAGGGTAATAATAAGAAAATAATTTCTTTAAAATAAAACTAATGATTTAATACAATACAAAATACAAAACAATTTTACAATACAATACAAAACGTACAATACAATACAAAATTAAAAATTTAATACAAAACGGTTCACATTCCTAAGATTTTAAGAAGACACATACTACATTTTTAACAAAATAGTTGACCCCCCCCCAACATTTTTATCAAATTGTTGAAATTACAAGCAAATGAAACGAATTTTCAACAATATAGTTGAATTTTCCACCAAATGGTCGAGTTTTCGAAAAAAAAAAAATCAATAAACTTCTACCAAATAGTTGAATTTTGAAGCCAGAACAAAGAATTTTTTAGAAGACAGTTGAATCTTCAACAAACAAATAATCATTTTGAATGATTTTCTATCCGAAAAGACGAATGTTCAACAAAAAAATTGAATTTTCGACCAAAAAGAATGACTAATTTTAACAAAACAGTTGAATTTTCAACCAAATAGTAGAAATTCTAACCAAAAGAGGAATTCTGACCAAAAATATTATAGTAACTTTTCAACCCAAAAGCATAAATTTTCAAAGAAAATTAGTTGGATTTTCTCATTGGGTTCTATTAATTCAGTTCGCATTTAAGCGAGAAAAAAAAACGAGTAAACGGGGAAAAAGCGGAAGCTTTTTTCTGAAAACAGGGTAAACAGTCATTAAAGAAAGGGGGAAACCAGAGAATAAAAGGAAGAGTATGAAGCCTGTGTTTGGAATTAATATACTTTGAAACCAACAATTTGAAAGTATTTAAATTGTACGTTATTCGATTTTAAATATCAAATAAATTAAAAAACCCTCAACTGACCTGAAAAAATCGAAAAATTGGACTCGGAGAAACAAGCAAAAAAGAGGACATTTCAAATCATCCGTGGAATCGAAACTCAATTGGTAAAAAAATTGGAATATTTTCGTTTCACAAGAATGGAAACGTGATACACTGACCTCTAATTCTTCTTTTCTCTATATATCGCTTTTCGACTTCATTCAAAACAATATTCGCTTTCAAGTCATTGGTGGAATTCCTAAATTTTGCAGTAAATTCAAGCCTGTTAATTGAGATCTGACTGTGACGAGCAAGAGATCCACTTACCGCCGGAATGACGAACCGATACCGTCACAGTCTGCAGGGAATTCGCCTATTTTATTAGGTCTGCTGCAAGACTGAGCACGTGGTTTACCAAAGCCGCTGCTAAAAGTACCTTCGCATACAGGTAGAAAGTGTTCTTCAGCTTTCAAAACCTTGTAAGCAAAGACGGCGAATAAAAGTTGACTCACGACGAAAAGGCGGAAATAGAAAATTGCGTCCACCATGAAAAAGGTTCATTTCTAGAAGAAAGAGGCGTCTTTCTTAGCTTTGAACGAATTTTTCGAGCCAAGAAAGTGTTTAGGTTAACAGACGAACTTATTGTAAAATTTACCGGTCTGAACTTCTTAATGATTTCGGAAAGAAAGGATTCCAGGAAATTGATAAGAATTTCAGACAAATATAAATAAAAATTATAAACATTGGGCAAAAGAGAGCTATTATTATTTATAACTATTATTTATAATCACTTCTTTTTCGGGGAAGACAGTCTGTAACCCGGTTGCGCCTAGAAAATTTATAGTTCTCGAGATTAAGTCTAACAAGGAACCAGACATAAATATAGAACATGTACTTGGCGTCGCTCTCAAGAAACGGTGCAAAAAATTAGTTAATGGTTTCGTACAGTATATTCGTCTCAGTTAAATTGAGCGACAGAACAACCGTTTATAATTTTCATTTGAAGTAACTACTTCATTTTAAAACAGTATTTACTTAATATTTTAGGTCCGTATGATTTGATGACTGAATCTTGTGCAGAATATTCTCCTGATTCCGAATATATCGGGTGCACATAGCAAATTCCCGGTCGTTTTGTTGTTATTTGACATTTTCTGTGTTTAAATAAAAAATGTCATCTCAGAAAGTTACAAAAGTTTTGAAAATATATTTTCATAATCATTTGAAGAAGTGTGATGTGTACAAATTTTATTAATGGTGTATGTTTATTTAATTGATATTTTTGTGAGAAAGACAATAAAATAGCGTTTTATTGAAAAAACATTTCTACAGTATATTTTTGATCATTTAACTTTTTTTTTTAATCAGATAGTACTCGCCGAGACAAAGATAATTTCTTTTGAAATTTTTTCAATTAGACTATTAGTTTAATTTTTACAAAATTTGAAATAAATACAAACTTTTCACGTCTGTGTGCGCCTGTGTGTGAGGGTTCGGTCGAGGTTTCAAACCTGCAGCTTCCAAGCTCCCCGCTCTCCCAATTCGACACTGTTCCTAACACTCGTACACACAAACGTGAGAAGTTTGTATTTATTTCGAATGTTGTAAAAATTAAACTAATAGTCCAATGAAATGATAAAAAATACACTGTCTAAATGGTTTTTCATTACAACGCTATTTTATTGTTTTTCTCGAAAAATATAAATTGAATCAACATACACCATGAATAAAATTTATGCATATCAAACTTCTTCAAATGATTATAAAACAAAATTTTCCAAACTTTTATAACTTTCAGAGATGTGACATTATTTAAATACAGAAAATATCAAATAAGAACAAAACGACCGGGATTTTGCTATACGCACCCGATATATTCTGAATTAGGAGAACATTCTGCACAAGAGTCAATTATGAAATCATACAGACCTAAAATAGACACTCAAGTGCTCTTGGATGCCAGACTTTGTCTACTGAATTTTGCCCACGAAATTCTCGAACGATTCCCACCTTTTTCCGCTTATAAATAAGAGGACCCTCTTACGATACAAGTATACATACAATGCATAATGGGTTACGACATGCGTAATTTGCTCGACTGCAATATTACTATTTATTTAAAAAATATATTTGTTTATTTTTTTATAATTTGTAAAAATTTCAATTTTAAGGAAGAAAAAAGTAGTGCAGTTAGTTCAAAGAGACCATAAAAAATGATAAATTAGAAGGAAATGAAATCCACTTCACGTATCAAAAATAAAAACAAGGATAATTCCCGGATTCTTTTAAATTCCCGGACAATTCCCGTATTTCCCTAAATTCCCGCGCAGTTGACACCATGACCTAACATAAGGAAAAACTTCATTAAGGTAGTTGTGCCAAAAATCAGGCCTCTTAGGGCAAACAAATTTTCTATGATTTTGAAAATAGAAATTATACTCTCAGTCATGTCTTATGTAAGAAAAAACAATAATTTGTATGAAAAAAGTTTAAAACTTACGGAAAATAATTATTTTAATAATATCTTTTGGAACTGAATTTTTTTTACTGTCGTTTCTTACAATTTGTTTCAAAATGCTTGAATTTTAAGCAATCGTGGCTTATTTTTTTACGGAAAATATGCCTCATAACTTTATTTCTAATTTTTAAAATAAGTAAATCAGAAAAAGTTTTTATGCGACAGCGTAGAGTATCGTAATGTTGTACATTATGATACAGCGGAGATCAATCTTCACATTACGCTCCGCTGTATCGTAATGTACAACATTACGATACTCTACGCTGTCTCAACATAACTTGTAAATGCAGCGTCTTCACATAAAATAGTATATGCGCCAATGCGCACAATTCGGGTCTTCATGCGACTCGCTTACAATGCTCGCAGGCAGGACTTACCTCGCCTCGGCTTCGCCTCGGTTTCGATCGTCCTGCGAGCATTGCCGCTCGTCGCGTAAAGTCCCTCCTTATGCACCTCGGCGTATAATATATTCTTATAAACATCGGTTTTGTAACCTTTCGCAGGGATCACAGTGGTTCAACCAGTTCTATTATAGGGAAAATAAAGGAATTTCCGTGGGGCTATTTACTGAGAAATCATGTGAATGCGACTCCGGAAATCGCAAAGAAATCCTTCGTCGAAATCCTGCACTCCCAGAGCGGTCACTGGGGAATCTCGACAGTCAACGGAAATTTCAGATATTCTAGTTCGTACTTGAATTCGTTCTTCACTCGATTCGGGTTAAGTCAATTATCGTCTTTCTTATTCAGTCATGCGCAAGACGGTACATATATTGTCTCATAGAATTAAAAAGATTTACTAAAAAACTACCTAATATAAAAAATATGTAATAACCTCTCTGAACTTGATTCCACTTAAAATCATAAAGAGACATCTAGCTTAGGGCTTAGGGTGTCGGAATAAATTATTTCGAAATAGGTTATTTTTTAAGTAAAATAAGGAGTTCTAAACAATTTCTTTTTACCTGCTATCTATTGAAGTTAACCTTGCAATAACCAAAATTTACGAAATTTTACGTTTAAATGCTCTATATTTAGCGGATGTACCTATTCCATTTCTTTTTACTTTAAGTGAGAATTATTAATATACGTTAATAGATCTAATTAAAATTATGTTTAAATATAAAAAGACAAAACAACGGATGATTTTTTAGAAATTTTAAAAGTTCATTATCTCAAAAAATCTCCCATTTAAAATTTGTTTATTTTTTTAATAAATTGAAAACAATGTGTATCTAATACATATTCTGTTAGTTTCGTTTTTTTTATATAAACACCTTATTATTATTGATTGTCATAAATAACTAGATCATTATTCTACCACTTATGACTTAATTACGATATTTAAATTTTCATTTCAGATATTGGTGTGGCCTATCTTCCATTTTTAAAATCCATTAGGAAATTTTCAAAAGATTCACAATTCCTTAAATCACGTCGATTTTTTTTACAATGTAAAGAGAATATTTTCACAAAAACGCCACATTTTTCTCTGCCGTCATTTTTTTTTTTACGTTTATACTGTAGACAAACTGTGAATTTCTGGCGATTAAATTATTTTTGTTGCTACGAGAATTTTTTGTTCAAAAATCCGAATTTTCTCATTTTTCTTACAAACAAAATCAAATTCGACAAAGTGCTAAGAAAAAAGTTTACTCTTGTCAAAAATTTCTACAAATAATACCTCTTACTCTTTTATAATATTTTGTATGACTAGTAAAAAAAATTCCAAATTTCAAAGTGCCTTCGTTTTCTATCTAATTCGACTTTATCTTCCGGACTGAATTTTGAAAACATGAAAAGTTGATTTTATGAAACACTCCATTTTTGCATATAGTCCAATTTATTTTAATTTGCATTTATATAAAGAAGAGATTCTGAATTTTTGCAGGCCAAATTATTTTTGTAGCCACGATAATTTTCTAACGAATTTCAACAGGGGGCGAAAAGCCACACCAGAATTTAATGCTGACAAATGTAAACACAACTTTAGTATTTACTTTAACAATTAAGTATCAATAATGTAACAATTTTCGGTATTTTCTTTTCAACATGTTTATTTTATTAAATAATATGTGAGATATATCGTGCAGTTATTGACACTTACAAAAATTACCCGAAGTATATAAACCTATTTTAATATTACAAAATTTTGTATTTGATCTAAGTCCTAAATCGTGACTTCGAAATTTGAATTAAATTAAAATTAAATGTCAATGTTCACATATATAAAGAGTGTGGAATTATTTTTCGTTGTCTCACGCAGATTTTAAAATAAAATATTAAATTAATATTAATACAACATTTTTGTATTGTATAGTATATATTAGCTAAACAATTGGAAAAGAAAGGACAATTTTTAGGATAACTGATGAAAATTACACTTGCACTTGTGTTCAAATACTACAAATTTCCGAAAAAAAACCCACTATGATTTTTGTCTAAAATAAACGATTTCCGGTGAAAAATGTTTGCATATCCTGAAATTGTTCCCAAATTGTAAATCTTCTTTAAAATCTAAATCGACATTTCCATTGAAATCCGCTAGCTTGACCTAAAATTTCACACAAGTTTTAAATCTGAAGTCTAATCATTTTTACTAAAAATATCGATTTCTAGTATAAAACAACAACATAACCTAAAACTATTACAAAGTTGTAAATCTTCTTTGAAATGTTTGAAATATAATTGTGTTTAAATTAAAAATACCAATTTTCGACGATAAACATTCACATAAGCCAAAATTGTTAAAAGAATCTAAATCTTGTTCAAATTATAATGACTTTAGTTCGAAAATACCAATGTTCAATATAAAACAACAAGGCAACCTGAAAATGTTAAAAAATTATGAAACTTCTTTGAAATTTTAAACGAAATAAATCATTGATTTAAATCTAATGATTTTTATTTGAAAATTCCACTTTCAGGTAAAACATACTAACGTCACCTGAAGTTGTTGAAAAATGGTAAATATTCATTTCTATGGATCGTAGTTTGAAAAAAAAAATTAACTGAATTCTCAAATATAGGGCTCCTAGATGATTTTGAAAAAAATAGAGGGAAAAGGGGAATAACTGTGATCCCCGCTCTCATCTCAAAAAGAGGGACTCGGAAAAATTGCAAAATAGTGTACTTTTCCAGCAGCAAAAAATTGTCCACTCCAAATCCCAAGAGTTTTCTATTTTCTTCTATTTGAGACCGCTTTCGTATAAATTGTGGCTAGCCAGTGCTTAGCAGAAAAGTGAATTTAGCACCAATGGAAGAAATATGAACTTATGAGTACAAGAAAATGATGAAGCACTTGAAGTCCATTCTGCAATGACGACCTCGGATGTATTTATGTTGAGGCTGCAGGGTCCGGAAGACAAATTCGCGGTAAGGCCAGGCGGCATCGTTTGTTGATATATATATATATATATATATATAACAACCATCTTGAGAGAGAAAATCGTGAAAAGTGGAGGTATGAAGTAAAATCAATACTATGGTTGGGACGTAACTGACAAGCAAAGGAAAAAGAAAGGTGACACTTACTTTTGAAGATTGATGTGCGAATGCATCGTACATAAGTTTTTTTTGTTTTCGACATCAACTTTTTTTGCAAAGTAGACCGTGGAAATATCCTGAATTCCTTAAGGGGTACACCACGGCTATAGAAAATCCATCAAAACTTTCCTCTCACGTAAATAAGCTTTTTACCTCAAATGTCACTTTTAATTAAAGCCTGGAAGAGGAGCAAGTTGCATAAATGTATTTTTTCCAGGTGGACTCTTGAAATCTAGTCTGTGAATTCAACATGAGTTGAATCGTGAAAGTTTAGATTATAATTCAGATCTGCAACTCATGAGTACTCTACGTAACTCGCAAAATAAATAAATTATGCTAATTACTAGATAAGTACCACAAATCCTGAGGTATGAAAAAAATTATAACAGGATCAATATTCCCTGATTTTTCCCTGACCAATTTTTTATTTTCTCTGACCGATAGTATTCAAAGGCCAGAATTTAATTTTCGTAACACTTTTAACCTAGAATTTTTTATAAACTTAAAATTTTTAACCCGCGAGATAAACCTTCAACCAAAAAATACATTGTTAACAAAGTAGTTGAATTTGCAATTAAAAAAGATTAATTTTCAACAAAATAGTTATGCTTTCAACCAAAGAGTTGGATGTTAAATAAATTATGTAAAATGATTGTTATAGCCAATAAAAACAACTAATTTGTAACCAAAATATGAATTTTTAACAAGAAGTTCAGTTTCGACCAAAACAGTTGAATTTTCAACCCAAAAAGACGAATTTACAACAAAACAGTTCAATTTTCAACCAAAGGAGATGATTTTTAATAATATAATTTGTAATCACAAATATAATCGACAGGAGGAAGTAATTGCAAAAAATATAAATAAATACACGTCAAATAGATTGACTAACAAGAATGTTATGTTAGGGTGGCCGCAAAACTGCATTTTAAAAACTCACCAATTTTTCCCTGACCAATATTTCATTTTCCCCGACCACTAATATTTACCTGATTTCCAGGTTTTCTCTGACCAACGGCTACAATCATCATACAATTCACAATATTTTAACTAGCATACTACACCTAAAACTTTGATATGACAAATAAAAATGTTAATATTTTTTCAGTGAAAACAAGTAATAAACTGTCCGTATCGTAAAAAGGATAATTCTATGGAAGCTAATAAAACGAGTACTGCACAATACACAGGAACTTTATAAAACTTTTTTACTTTTTAGCTTGTAAAAGTTCACAAAAATAAAAAGTCGCATAAAAATTATCTTATAAGGCGACAGTTTTGCAAAACTTAATCTGATAATTTGATTGGAATGTAGAGCAGCTCTGAAAGCTGGAGGAAATTTTCTAAATTGAATATATTTGATGAATACTCCACTTAGTAGGATACATAAATTGCATCTACAGCATCGGCGCGAAAACATTCCCTGAAGGTTAAAAGTTTATGTGGGTAATCCGAAGTTACCTCGGGGATGTCGCACATCTCAGCTGCTGATTAAAATTTAAGTTCTGCTTACAGGTCTCATCATCCAATCAGCTTGCGAAATAGCAAAGTTAGGTTATACATCGATTTTAAACAAATATGCCACAACAAAGTTTGAGACGAACAGAACGGAAATATGCAGGAGCATCAATAGAAAATTAATTAGAGTTATATGTATGCACAGCACAGGGATGTATTTAGAAAGTTTTGGGTTAAAATTAGACTTTACAGCCCAAAACACTCAAAACAGAGGGAATAGGGTTGACTTTCAACTAAAATATGAGAATAAATCCTTTTAAATTTTCGCTTATCAGTCATACTGACTTTTCGGCTATCATTGCGTGAGAAAGGATTGAGTTGATTCTTACCAAATCTGATTATTTTAACAAGAGTTCAGTTTTCAACCTAAAAAGTCTAACGCTTTAGAAAACTTTTAAACCCGACAAAAAAGGAATGAAATGAAGATTTCAATAGAGAAAAAGTGATTTTCAACTAAAAAGTTACATTAACAACCAAATAGTTGAATTTTCATGCTAAAAAGTCGATTGTTTTAGAAAAGAGTTGACTTTAAACCCAAAAAGATGAATTTTCAACAAAAAGATGATTTCTCGACGTAAAATGTAATAGTTGATACTTCAAACAAAGTAAAATAATGAATATTATACAAAAAAGTTCAATTATCAACCAAAGATTTGAATTTTCAACAAAATAATTAAATGTTAGACAAAATAATTTAATTTTTAGCCAAATTGTTGAATTTTCAACCTACAAAGATGATTTCTCCACAAATTCTGCCAAGAAGACGAATTTTCAAAGAAATAGTTCAATTTTCAACCAGAACAGATAAAGTTTCAGCCAGTTGCATTTTCCACCGAAAAATATTAATTTTCAACAAAAAAGTTTAATTGCAACCAAATAGTTGAATTTTCTACCACAACAGTTGAATTAAAAAAAAATGAAATTTACAATTTTCAGTTAAAAACAATTAATTTTGAAAAAAAAAATTAAAAAAAAACAAAAAATTAAATTTCCAACCAATGAGAGGAATCTTTAATCAAAAGAATGATTTTTTTACCAAGCAGTTAAACTTTCAAAGAACTAGTGGAATTTTCAACCAAATGAAATGAAATTTTTCCCATGAGACAAATTTTCAATAAAAAATGACGAATTATGAAGGCGAAGACAAGACCATTAAATTTTCAACCAAAAGAGATGAATTCTGAACTGAAAATATAATAGTAAACTTTTTAATTAAACAGAATTAACTTTCGATCAAAAATATGCCTGAACAACGTCTACAAATTGTCCAATTGTACTACCACGAAAATTCGCGTCCTGTGAAGAAAGTCTTTCGCGCGCTTCGGTCAACTTATGGTGTTCGTAGTCGGCCTTCTGAGCCCACTGCTATTCGCCATACCATCCACAAATTCTTTCCGGCTTTAATTCCTGCACGAGCTGTATCTTGTATGCTTTCAAGCCAAGATCTTTACGTAAAATACGCCAGGTCGTGCCAGACGACAAGCCAAGTTGCTGGGAACGGCGCCGAATCGATTGTTCGCGGTCTTCGCGCAGATTCTCAGCTACAACCGCTATATTTTCTTCACTACGTGCTGGACGTGATCTATTTGGTCGAGTATCATCGAATAATGAATATTGGGTCTCCAATTTGTGGATGGTATGACGAATAGTGGTCTCAGAAGGTCGACTATGAACACCATAAGTTGACCCAAGCGCGCGAAAGACTTTCTTCGCAAAACGACTCGCACGTCATCTGTCACAATAACCCTATATTTAAAAAAAACTCTAGTTGGATCACCCTGTACTAGACTTTTCAATCAAAAAGATTTGAATTTTCTTATTGGATTCTATTAATTCAGTTAGAAGTTGAACGAAAAACGAGAAAAAGAGGATACTTTTTGTAAACAGGGGAACGAAGAGGAATTCTTTAAAGAGGAAAATTTTCCCTTAGGATTCCCCAATCATTCCCTGCAAAGGATTAAACTTATAGAACTTGGAAAAATAAGATCTAACTTAATACTTCAGGGAAACCATCCTTTTTAAAAACCGGATATAAATGAACGTTCCGAATACTTTCGGAATCATTAATAACTCAAGTTTAAGACTAATTTTCCGTCTGAACGTCAGGAATGATCATAAAAATGACAAATGAAGAAGAGTCTCGAGACGAGTCGCAAAAATAAATGAAACCTCTACTTTGACTGGGATGAAGAACGTTTTCTCTCCATGAAAAGAACATTTTCATGATAGGAGCCGTTCTCAAATTAGGCAAAAATAGAATTTTAAATCAAACAATTTTATGTAGATTATATTTATTTTTGAATCCTCCAGCAGATAAAATTAAAGGAAAAGGCAAAATATCTTGAAAACTATGGTGCCATCGAGAATGCTATGTGTATTTGCAGACTTCACGTTGAGTTTATTTACTATGTCTATAGTTTATTTTCCGGGCACCGAAGCGAGCGGGTGGGCTTCACATTCGTGTCAACGAGGATGCTAGGAGATTTATAACAGTTTTTGCCACGAAATGTAACACGAACAAACCGATGGTTTGAAAGAACGAGCACCAGCGGTGTTCGAATGCAGTGGAAAGAGAGGCGGTAGAAATCGTAAAAAAATGAAGCTGAGAAAGATTGGCTTCGGCATGTAAATGAATCATTCAAATATTTACGCGAGATATCGAGATCTTCCAAAAGTTTTACAGCTGACAATCTGATCTCTCGTGACAATAAAAGTTGGGATTATATTCTTGTTTTATTTTATTACTCACATGTGCACCCTTTTTGGACATTTAAATATAGAGAATCCAACCTTACTAAGTGTACCTTAATTCCCCCTTCCACAGAAATCGACAGACACTAACCCTTTAACTTAAACCTCAAGTACCACAATTCTCAATTAGCCTCCAGGCAATGACTGACATAAGTCCAATACGGTCTGTAGTCGGATTTTTATTAGAAGTGCTCGCATTTGCCTGAACATTTGGCCAGAGAAGTGGAAAACTGCAGAAAACCAAAAATCTTGAGCACAACCTGTTACCTTCGAGAGCCCACATCCATCCACGGCATGAGATTGCAAGACGTGCATGGGATTACACGAAATTCTATAAAAAAAATCGCTCGAGATTTTATAGAAATTGCACGAGATTGTACAGCGTGTATTACACCAGATTGCACGAGTAATTATAATTAGCCCCTCCATTCAAATCGAAGATAATTTCGTAAACCAAGCTGCAGAAGCTGTCCTTACTTTTAATAATATTTTCTGTTCATAAACAAGAAGAACAAAAAGAAATATATGTTGGTCCGATTTATAAGCGAGCAATATAAATTTTCTTCCAGTTACATCATACCCGAATGATCCTAAATGGTAAGCTGCTCAGAATTTCACAAATTAATGCAGCATAAAGTAATAAAGACGAAAGCAAAAGTCGTAAACCAACTCGGTTCGTAAAACTGATACACATGAGAACGAAGGAAGTTACAATTCTTTTAATATTGAAATATGGAACTATTTCAACCTCAATACAATATTTTCGAAAAGGGATAAAATAATATATTTATCCTTCAACACCCGAGAAGATAATATTATAAATAAAAAGACAAAACACTCAAAAGTGTGGAAAAAGTAAAATGAAAATCGTAAAAAGAATAACTGATTCCAAAAGTTGAAATCTGTAAATATTATTAGTGATTAATAAGACGATTGAACGATCAGAAAAAAAGAGAGTGGTTAAGTTCGAATTACGGCACCAGTTATTTTGAATGGACCTATTATCATTCTTAATATGTTAATATTGAGAAAGTTAATAGTATTGTTGTTTTCAATTTCATATGTGAATTTTAATCTATTACGAAATAAGTTCAAAATTGTAACAGTTTCATCAATCTGATCTTTAGGAATAATTAAAAAGGTATCATCGCCATATGGGTGTTCCGAATCATTTAACATTAATTCCATTTTAATAATGTATTCAAGAACTCCAATATAAGGCCGACTGACTTAGTTCTTGCTAGAACTGCTGGCCCACGCAGTTTCTCAGCGCACAAGCAGTGTCAACAATGCGTAGCCATCCCACACCATCCGTCATACGACGAATATAGTGCCACGGCCACTGCGAGGCAATCCCCGAAACTGGCCTTATATTGGAGTTCTTGTGTAATCTGACTTGTTGAGAGTTACTGTGATATTACCTTTGACTGCTCAAGTAATAAAGAGATCTTGGTGTCCTTTGAGAAAAATTTTAGTTTCCGTTATACTTTTAGAAAGGAATCATATAAAACCACTCTTAGTGGTATTATTATAGATGTAAATGAGTTTGGTATTTCAGGTCCCGGAAGCTGGAATTACAAAATTCTGATATCGATATGGGCACTATGCCATAATTTTGTGCTTATTTAGTGCTAATTTATGCTTCAGAAAAAGAATGTTGTGTCTGATAATTTTGGTCGAAAACATGTAGTAATTCCAGCTTCAGCTGAAGCCACAACTCCGGTATGTGAAACTCGGAAACTATTAGTGATATCAAATTATTCTTTGCGCAGGAATTTAGTGCTAATTAAGTGCTCTGGATTTGCGCCATGCACAAAATCCGGGCACTTTTTTTTCACCAAAAACGTGTAGGAATGCTGGCTTCAGGTGACTCTGGTATGTGAAACTCGAAAACTATTATTGGTATCAAATTCTACTTTGTAAAGGAATTTAGTGCTAATAAATGCCGCAAAAAATAAATTTTGTGCCCGGCAATTTTAGTCAAAAACATGTGTTAATGCTGGCTTCAGGTGACTATTGTATTTGAAACTCGGAAACTATTGCTAAATTCCTGTTCGAAGTAGAATTTGATACCACTAATAGTTTCCGAGTTTCACATACCAAAGTCACCTGAAGCTAGAATTACTACATGTTTTTGACTAAAATTTCCGGACACATAATTTAGTTTTTGCGGCACCTATTAGCACTAAATAAGAAATAAATTTCTGTGCAAAGTAGTATTTGATACCACTAATAGTTTCCGAGTTTCACATACCAAAGTCACCTGAAGCCAGCATTACATGTTTTTGGCCAATATTTCCGAGCACTAAATTTAGTTTTTGAGGCACATATTAGCAGTAAATTCCTGTGCAAAGTAGAATTTGATAACACTAATAGTTTCCGAGGTTCACATACCAGAGTCACCTGAAGCCAGGATTAATACACGATTTGGTAAAAAAAAAGTGCCCGGATTTTTTGCATGGCACAAATCCAGAGCACTTAATTAGTACTAAATTCGTGTGCAAAGGAGAATTTGAGATCACTGATAGTTTCCAAGTTTCATATACCAGAGGCACCTGAAGCCAGCATTACTACACGTTTTTGGTAAAAGAAAAAGTGCTCGGATTATTTGCATGGCACAAATCCAGAGCACTTAATTAGCACTAAATTCCTGCACAAAGAAGAATTTGACATCACTAATAGTTTCCGAGTTTCAAATACCGGAGTTGTGGCTTCAGCTGAAGTTGGCATTACTACATATGTTTGACCAAAATTACCGGGTATAAAATTTTTTTTTTTCAGCATAAATTAGCACTAAATTATGGCATAGTGCCCATATCGATATGACAATGTTGTAATTCCAGTTTCCGGGACCTTGAAATTTCAATCAGAAAGTGGAACTGAAATTAATAGCATATACTCATAAGAAACTGGGCTAAAGTTACCTCACATCAGCGAATTAGTTTTAGGTAGGTTCTCGAATTACCCATGTACCATTAATTCCGAACGTTCAGTTAAACGAAATATTTTTCCCTATCTGAATATTATGCAATATTTCTCTAAATCGTAAGAGCAAATAAGTTTGAAAGTTTTATTAAATTAAATCTCCCATCGTACATGGGACTCTTTCCTAGTTCGAAATTGGATAAAAAGTAGAAGAGGAATGTTGTCGTGTCCGTGACATTAGTCCAACGGGGTCAAAAAAGCGGAAACAAAGAATGAGGGGGTTGCGTTGACGCACCTGTGCCCTGAAAGACGCAGTTGAAATCCTGCCAAGAAAGAACAATTCGAACTTTGCACGTTAGAAATTCCATTTACACTACCAGTCAGCACGTCTCATTCTGTTCGCACTTGACCACGACATTGGAAATACTGCAGATAAATAGAGCATCAATCGAACTATTATAGAGAAATTTGAAAAAAGGAACTTTCTTATCTTGAACAAATGATTTTGATTTGGATGTCCATCTGTTAGGAAACAAAAGAAGACGTCTCTTATAAAAGTAGCTCAAAAGTCTGGCTTAGAACTCTTGAAATTATCACGGATATAAACCACTTGATCTATCGAACGGGCTCGATGTCGGTAACGTATTAATTTGTATCCAGAACAAATAATAAAAATTTTAAATAAAAATATATCGACAGGAGAAATCAAGTGTCAAAAAGAAATAGAAATACAAGGCATATCAATTACTAAGAAGAATATTATCAGAGTGGCCACAAATTTTCATTTTTCGTGACCATTCATATTTTAAGACCCGAATTTTAATCATGTAACATTTTTAACATCGAATCTTTTATAAACGAACTAAAACAATTTAAAAAAATTAAATTATTCTCCTTTACACTTATTTAAAGTGCCTCTTAAAGAAATTCCATGACTTTTGCAAGATTTTTGTCAAAATCGCCAACTTTCCCTGACCAATAAAATTCCCGGATTTCCAGGTTTTCCCTAACCTACGGCCATCTAGTTAAAAACTACTTCCACTAGATCTTCCTTAACGATACAATATACATGCTAAAGGTAAACAAATTGCGTATGCCGAAGCGTAGGGTTAGAGTAACACTGAATTGTTAATGAGCACCAGAGAAGCCATAAAACCTGAAAATGTCTAGCATACTAAAGTTGAAGATACTTCTTCCGCTGGATCTCAAGAGGAATTAAAGTGTGCATCCCCGAAAAACTTATTGCCGTTCGGCCAAAGTCCCTTGGGGCATCTTAGCTGCTGTTAAATTGGAAGGTGGGAGGCAAGACTTGAAGGCAGGGCAAAACACGGTTTCTCTCGTTTAATCGAGGCGGAATTGCAGATGGCGCAGCAGTACAACCAAACAAGGGATGAACATCCTACAGGATGTTGGGAGAGGTTCGATGGAGCCTCGATAGGGCTAAACTACGTCTGCAAGGTGGTGGAGTTTCAGGTGGAACTCCCAAATGTAACTGTATTATTAACATGGCAAACTCGTAGATGTGCAGAGCGCCGTGCATGCTAATGGATGGGGTGCCGATATCCAGGGAATCGCACTCGGTGGAATACCGGCGCTAAAAGGTCACGTGTACTCGCGGCCGGAAAGATACCAGCAGACTCTGCCGGAATGATTCTAGCTCTTGGAATTTACGATCTCGTTTCACGTTTCCGCAATAGCGCGCGCCCTCGGCAATAACTCGGAATACGTCGCCGAGAAGTACAATACAGTTTAAAAGGCGTCAGTTAACCAGCCCAGAGATATTAGCTCCATAATTCCAGGCAGCTGAGTCCGAAAATTTCAATCTCCAACCGCATAACCGACAAGTGCACCATTCTAGAGCAAACAGCAGTATATTATTTTTAGAGGGTGGCCACTCCAATCTCAAACAAACTGAAAGTGAATTTAAAATTGAAAAACTGTAAGTCTTTTAGCAATGTCAGGGATCAATAAGTAGTTCAGTTTGTTAAAAAAAGGGGGATTATAAAATGATATACCGTTGTATGTATTTTATTACATACTTTTAAAGTATTAAAAATGAGCCCCTATTCCACATTTTCCACTTGATTGCGAACTAAATGAATACAAGCCAATAAGAAAAGCAAACTATTTTTAGTAGCAATTTCATTGATCTTGGTTGAAAGGTCTTCTATTATATTTTTGCTAAGAATTCATCTTTTTTGGTTAACAATTTTATTATTTATTTGAAAATTTAATGACTTCGTTTTAAAAATTCAAAAATATTGTTAAAAAGTCATCCTTTTTGGTTCAGAATTCAAGTATTTTCATAGAAAATTCCACTGTTGGGTTGAAAATGAACTTTTTTGTTGAAAATGCAAATGTTTAGTTGAAAAATCGTCTTTTTCTATTGAAAATTGAACTGTTTTGTAGAAAATTTGCCTGTTTGGCTTGAAAACTAACTTTTTTGTTGATAATTTCGGGTTGCAAATTCATCATTTTGGATTATAAATTAAAATATTTTGGTAGAAAATTCAACTATTTTGTTAAAAATTCATAATCGGGTTGAAAATTAAACGGTTTTGTAGAAAATTTATATTTTTGGCTACAATTTCAATATCTGAAATTGGTACCATCAAAAAGAATCTCTTTCAAAGCGTCTTGTTATCTAATGCTTTGAATTTCTGATTATAATTCTTAAAAAATTAACCAAAACTTTGTTTAAAAAAAAAAGCGGAAAGTGTGAAAATTAGAGCAAAATTCTTGATTTGAGGCGTTTTTGGAGATTTTTTAAATTTGAGAAGGAAAATGGGGATGGACTTTGATCTCTGTAATGTAAATCCAGATATGAGATATTTCCCTATCAGAAGAACTCTGAACATCTCTATCTTTCTGTTCTCTCTTTCAACGCTACTGACATTCAGCATGGATGTCTCTTTTTTACAGATAATTACAAAAGATGAAAAGAAACTTGAAACGAATCGTAATTAATAGGAAGTCTCTGTATACACGACTCTCTTTGCTACTTTGGCAGAATAAAGGTGATTTTTACATACATGTTCAAAGAGCTTCGCTTAAACGAAATGTCTGTTGCATGTCTATCGTATGCTACACGTCCAGTTATAGTCAAACTTTTTTAAATTGAAAACGAATGAGAACATATACTCTGTTCCACAAGAACGTATGCGGCAAAAACCTAAAAAGAGACATAGTTATTTCAAAAACCTTACTTTCCTTCATTCAGAATGGCCCAAAAACTTAATTTTCAAAATTTTCTGATTTTCCCCTGAATATTTAACCCTAGATTTTTCCCTGAATATTTAATAAAACATATTAAACATCAACCAAAAACAGTTGTACTTTCAACCATAAAGTTGAAGTTTCCACAATAAAAAAGATGGTTAAAATTCCAAGCCCAAAATACGAATTTTCAATAAAATGGTTAAAGGTTCAACCAGATAGTTGAACTTTCAATAAAATAATTAAATTTTTACAAAATAGTTACATTTTTAACCAAATAGTTAAATTTTCATTAACTTTTCCCTGACTTGCGGCCACGCTGTTAATTGGAAAATGTTGTACAACTTATCTCCTAAGAATTAAATTTAATTTAAAAAATCCTCAAGATTACAGGCGCGTATTTAATCGATCCAGAATGCATGTATGTATCTTGAGAGACAAGAAACAGGATGGCGGGTGGAATTAATTACACGGTTTGTAGTTCATACGGCACATACTTGATCTTTTTACTTCTGAACTTTGTAAAATATTCTGCAGAAGACGAAAAAGCAATTTCCCGAGGAAAATAAATAAATATCTATTTTCCGAAACTTGAAGCAAGGTTGACCTGTTTTCCTTTCCATCTCAACTAACTATTCTTTCAATTAAAGGTCATTCGATGACAATTCATAAATATAATCTTTCTTTTATAAAATCCTCAAGAAAAATTTGTCGGTCAAATTTCTCAGTCAGTATAAAAACCAGAACTTGGAACAAAGTTCCCGATCGATAGTTAATTTCGATTCCCCGGAGGCAAGTAAATCTGGATTAAAACTTAACCAGGAGAGGGCACGAAACTCGTCTGGTTTTTCTTTCTCCCGATGAAATTCAAACGAGCCAAACCCTTTCTAGACTACTACTCTCTTTTATCGCAGCACTTAAAAGCAGACTAAAAAATGCAAAGACAATCCGTGTAGGAATATCCTACCTCTTGCATGGCGACTCAAGACATAACTTATTTATTTTAGAAAAGCCATTAAATCTTTCAAGTCTGTGCTCCCATTTTGTTTTTCCAAACACGAAATACAGTATTAAAAATGAAGAATCAGATGATTCAATTTTCTGATAATGGATGTTCCAATTTTTTAAATAAAAAGACAAATTACCAAGAAGATTCACGGACTCCTGGTAAATTTTAAATCACAAAAAAGATCCTTCTGACATCAATTTTAGAATTGCAGGCACCACAATGGTTCAGCGCTCCAATTCTACGGTAAAATGGGTCAATTTTTCTTCGAAAAATGGGATTTTTTAATGGTGAATTTTTTTTCTTTTAAAAACATCAGCGTGATGAACAAAAATTCATAAGCGTAACATTTTTATAAGAAACCACAAATTTGATTAAAATGGAAGATCAACACGCGCGCGACTATTTTTTTGCCTTGACACAATTTTGAAATTAAAATATAAAATTATTATTAATTATTAGAAAATGTTTATATTTCATATTATCTATTATGTAAATAGAAAAGAAAAACAAGGACAATATTTTTGATAAGTGATGAAAATTGACATCTTTCCTTCAGAATTAATATTTAATATTCTTGTATAAACAATCAAACCGTTGCGTTTTAGTTAAAAAATACAAACTTCCGTCGAAAAACACTAAACTAATTGAAAGTTGTTCAAAATTGTAAGTTTAATTTTTGAAATCAAATTATGTTTGTTTAAAATCACCGCTTTCCAGTCTAAAACGCCAACAAAACCAAAAATTAAAATTATACACAAATTGTGATAATCTGAAGGATAGTGATTTTCTATAATTTTTTTAATTAAAAATACCATTTTTCCACGAAAACCCATGACGTCAGATAACAATAAATTGTTCCAAATTGTCATTGAAATTTAAAAAATCGAACTCCCGTAGGCAGAAACTGACTAAGGCGCGCGCTGCATTAATCAAATTTACGAGATGAAAAAACATAATATAATAGAGAATCGTTACTTACGATCATAATAAGTGACGCAAATGCATGTATTTTAAGCTGAGATCTCAATATCTAAGTACTCACCTGAAACAGTAAAAAAATGAAATGTTAGTCATACTATCATGAATTAATTATACATATGTATAAGTAACTTAAATAAATTGGCAACAATTGTCTGCAGCCTATCCAATTTAATTTAGTCCCACTCTAAAATAGGTTTTCTAATATTGGAAAATATTTACTATTCCAAAATTTTAAGTTCAGGATGGCTGTTTTCATCGAGGAAAAAATTTCAGGTCAAGCTTGAAAAATTTCAATCCCGAAATTTTGTATTCAAACACTCACAAATTTACAGATTTAAAATAAAGCCTTAACACTTGAACAATTTAAAATTAAATTTCGTTAAACTGCAAATTAATTTTTTTTTAACTTTATAAATTGAACAGTTCCGATATTTCTGGTTAAAAAATATAAATCTAGGCGATCATTTTCAATGCTCTAAACTCAAGAATGAATCAACAGATTTGTAAGTGTTCCAAATTATATAATTTTAAGCAAATTTAAGGTATAAACATTATAAATTGAAAGACTTTAGATTGTTTAAAACTGAACACTTCTTAAATTAGGAGTTAAATTACTTTAACTTGATGTTTCAAATTATCAATGGTTCAATTATTACTTATACATCAAAATTCCACACTTTCACTTACAAATTATTATTTTTTTTAATAGAACAATTAAAATTGTAATGTTCAAAGTTTAAATTTAGCACTCTGAAATTTTAACGATTCAAGGCTTTCTATTTTAAACAATTCAGTTTCAAGTTGTTTAGTTTTTAATATTTAATTTATAATTCCTTATTTTAAATGAAGTGTAACATGTTGATAAACATAAAGAAATTGCTCCTTTTTTTAATTAAAAAATTTCAAATTGAATGGATTGAAAATGAAATATTGTAGGCTGCAAAAATATTTGAATAAGATTTTAAATTAAACAGAAGAGTTTAATTATAAATCCATTAACTTGAAATCATTTAAAAATTGAAAATATTTTATATTTCAATGGAATGTTTACATTTGTTTAACTGCTATTTTTCACAGGAAAATAAAATTTTATTTCTGAATCAAATGTTATATGAATAAAAGTATCTCAATTAACTGTGAGATAAACATTTTTTTTCTCTTTCGCGACACTGTTGAATATTCATTTTTTTTTGCTGCAAGTTTATTATAATTCTTTAAAAATTAATCGCAGCTTCAAAAAAGAAGGGGAAAGTCGACAAGATCCCCAAATATAGGGATCATATGGGATTTTCAGAAAAATAGGGAAAAGGGAGGAATAGGGAACTGACTGTGATCCCTGGAATTGGATTCATAGAAATTTAAAGACAACACCTCGGGGCGAGTAAGAAAAGTTGCTGTGCCAGTCACTATAGTTTTTTTTTCGTGCAGAATAAAAATCCACACGTATGTCAGGACAAAAGAGACGAAATGACAAGGTGTGCAGTGAAACGCACTTTACGGACTTTGGAATAGGATGTGTTGCATAGCTAGATGGAAAGGTTGAGGAATTTTTAGTTCTTTTTTTCTTTTGTCAAAGCCCCCACCATCCATCTCCTCTTTATCACTAGCGCTCATACGCGAAAAAGAAAAATAAGCACTAGCTGCCCCAGAATACCACGTATCTGCTATAAAAACAGCACTTCGCCCGTGTCGCCCTTTAACCGCGCGCTAGCAATTTCTCGTTCTTCTTCCGCCCGTTGAGTTTTTATTGTTACGTAACGTATATGTCGCGGTTTAACAACGGGGACAGCTATCATTATTACTGCAAACAATAGTCCTCCGCAAAAATACGATGTACTATATGGACTATATGGCTCAATCACTTAAAGTTACACAATTTGCGCTATAAAAATGTTGATCCATGGGTAATTGTCAAATCAAAGTCAATTTTGAAGTTCCAGTAATGTGAAATAAAATTTAAAACTCTAACTAATTTTCCTTTAATAAATACATTTTCTCATTCTCTACAAAACGGACAGTTACTTTTTTTTAAATTTTTGTTCCTACTTACTTTAATTTAATAGAAGAACACCCCAAACGCCATTAGAATGCAGCATCCCAACCTCACTTTGAATTTTTAAATTATGAACTTCCAAGTTAGATTAAACAATTAAAAATTCAGACCTAAAAATCTTTAATTATCTAAATTCAAGCATTGAAAATTAAACTGTTTTACAATAAGTCTTCAAGTTTAACAATTTCAAATTATAACTGCTTCAAACTATATTTCTCATTGGATATCAGCCATTTTAAAGAATTTCAAAACAAACTTGTACAATCTCAGATTATTTACCCTTTTTAAAATAGAGTGCTCGCATGCATTTAGATAAAAATTTATATGGGTAATAAAAGCCTGCACCATTTTACAGAAACCCGGGGATAATAACGATAAAAGAAACAAAACAACATTTTAAATTGTAGAAACAAATTAGAATTGAAGGCCGCAGGTGCGCGAGCGCAGTAGTGCGACAACGATTCCCGTCTGGCAGTAGATAGTTCGTATTTGGTCAGACAGTGAATACTATCCGGTGTCGAAAAGTGGTTCACTAAATTTAGGGTGGTTAAATCAATAAAAAAGAGGCAATCATCAGAAGTGCAATCCTCTTCACCGGAAAAAAAACATGATATCAACATCAAGGGTAAGAGAGATATTTGGACACATTCATGAAGCCCAGTGTTGTATAAATTCAACGAATTTTCTTGTTTGCACAATCACGCTATCAGAGTTGAAACCCGTCTCTATGTTCTCTTCACTCCAGTCGAAATGTGAACACAATATTTCACTCTCAGCCCCGAAAGTCAAAACGTTATTTTGTTCAACAACAAGTACTTCCCATTGTCAAATTAATTCTAGGTCGCCCGAGGGTTTAATTACTCGGATTTTTGATGCAGGGGAATCCAGTACGAGGTGGGTAGAAAAACTTTTGAAGTCATAATAGTGACAAATGATGAACAACTGGGTAAAGTATTACATACCAAATTAAAGCTGGAACATTAATTTTAAAGACAGCAATTCAGATGGTCGAAGAACATTGTGCATAAATTCGTAAAAAATTAGGTTGTGCCTAGTCATCCCGAAAAATTAGGAGAATTAGAAAAAGGGATGGACCAGTTTTCGGGACAAGACACTTCGAAAAAACAAACCAAACTACCAACTATAGCAGACAAAAAAACCAATAATTTAATTTGGGTATGTCCCAGCCTGACCTGTCAACAATTTATTCACCTCTTACCAAATTACACTTTTCATAAAAACCAGTAAAGATATTTTCAATGAAAATTAAGATAAGCATTAGACAATTTTAAATCCAAAAGTTACAAGAATCGAAGGATCCAGTGAGAGCAATTTAATTCCTCAAAATATGATAATTTTTCAGCCAAAAAAATGTTCATCGCCATGTAAAAGACGCATTTTTAAATTTTTTCAATTAAAAAATAGCTAGTATGAGTGATAAAAAGTCTGATTATAAAACTTTTTTAAATATTGCTACTCATGAAAAAATACTGCAGAAATTTTGCTTTAAAACCCAGTCACTGAAAAATATTGCATGAGATTGCACGAAATTTTATCGAGATCACTCGAGATTTTATAGATATTGCATGGCCCTTATGAAAATATATTATAGGAAAATCAGTATATGGCTATTATGAATTTCCTGTATTTTTTTCAAGATTATATGGAATTTATTATAGAAACTCATTAAATGGAAAACAAATAAAGGATAATCAGCATTGGAATAAATAATACAAAAATATTGAAGGAATTAATGTAAAAAGTAGAGAAACTACAAAAGAACGATTTATTTTAGATCACACATAATCTCAAATGGAAGTAATAATAATAAGAAAAATAATTAAATAATTCAAGAAAAATAGTGCAAGAAGGAAACAAAATCGAACCTTTCAGGCAGATGAAAGAAGGTTCTACCGTGAATTGAGTGTAAAACAGAACAACCAGCAAGACACCAACGTGCCTCAATTGCAAGACATGACTAACTATTGGTCGGATGTTTGAGGGAAAACGAACAGAAGCAATATAAACTCTGCGTGATTCTAAGTAGAGAAGTCAAGAGCTAGCAATAACCCTGAAATGGAGCTGAATAACATCACAGCTTTAGATGTTTCAACGGTTTTGAAAAGAACAAGCAACTGGAAAGCTCCAGATCCGGACATGGTGCACAACTTCTGGTACAAGTACCTGACTATTGTGCAACCTGCGTTGGCACGGTGTTTTCAGAAGATCATCGAAAAACCAGATCTGATTCCAGGCTCTATGCTCCAGGGTACTACGTATATGTTGCCTAAAAAACCGGACGCTCAAAATCCATCTGATTATCGACCGATAGCCTGTCTTCCAACAATATATAAATGTCTTGCAGCTATCATAGCAGATAAGGTATATTCTCACTGCGACGAGAATGATATCCTTACAGAAGAACAAAAAGGATGTTGTAAAAACTCGCGAGGTAGTAAAGATCTAGTCACCATAGACGCTGTTGCCATGACGCTAGCTCGTAAACTGCAAAGAAACTTGCACATGGCATACATTGACT